>DWBH01000798.1:0-10992 GCA_018230765.1 Ernsta delagoae
CCGCCTCCCACCACGCCGGCCCGCCGCGACCGCCCTCACCGCCCTCACCGCCTTCACCGCTTCCCTCGCCACCTAATTTATATGTGTTCAATGCTGGTTCAATGATAATATTCTGTTTACAATTACCTACTTATAACTACAAATTTATATGAGTCGCGTGTTAGTCAGATTCAGATGTAGATGATCAATATATCATCAAAGATCAGTGGATTAATTATTTATATACTGAATTAACGGAAAAAATGCTTCTAGGTGAAGTAAAAATATATACTTAAATTCAATAATTTCTCGTCTAAGAAGTGTACCTATATAATTTTGTATATTTTATATTATTTGGCAAATAAAAGATATTACAGTAGAAAATGTAAAAAAAAAAGGTAGAAATCTGCCCGCTAGTCTGTTTTAATAAAAAAATCGAGAGATATAAACGTGCAATGTTAACGCTATATACGAACAACCGTTGGGGTTGAGCAAGTGGTGCAGATGGTGCGCGTGGTCGAGGGGCTCGGGCTCGTCAGCGCACGCTTCACGCATGAACACTACGCTCTTGCCGGTCGCCAGGATCTGCGCCGCCTCCTCGCGTGTCATGAACGACGGCACCATCCACTCCCTTCATAAGTAATGTAATAACATAATGCTCAATGATTATGTAAAATAAAGTTACGTAAGCATAATATATATCTAAAACTCGTCACTCGTGTTGAATTGCTGCAGAGTTTTGCGACACCAATTAACACTGTTTTTGGTCGTCGCTAAGCAAATTTATGTGGTATAGTATCCAGCGAGAGATCAACTTTCTTACATCAAGTTTTAATGCAGGATTTTTTTAACAGTACCTAGTCCCTGAAATGCCCAATAGAGGCATCCTATATTTCACGGTATGTCACATGACGATCTTCATGGATTAGCTGCCCCACACGGCTTCGATATTCTTTTCGCGGTTTTTGACGACTTTCACGTGGCTTGTCACTAAGGCTAGAGTGCCCACATCGAGATTCTAAATACCAGTGTCCTACAACCGATTTGGCACCTTTGAATAAACGATACAATAAAACTATTCGACCAATCTGGAAACATTATTTTGTTTTCGAATTCTAAATTGCAAAAAGTGAAAATGCTATATTATTATGTTTTTTTCTACTTAAATGGCAGCCCTGGTACACGTATCTTTGAGAAATACTTGAGCACAGCAAAGTGTATTTATTAATCAAAAACACAGTTTTGATGATGAATAAGTTCATGTTGCATTATGTTTATTAAAAATCAAATATTTACCTCACTCTGTATTTATCGTGCCACATTCTATCGATAGGTACGCCACTTCTACTTTCTATGAAAAATTCATTGAAGGGATCGTCGATTTCTCCTGAAAGTGAAAAAAGTATTAGCTAAATGTTCATTACATTACCTGGAACATTGTGTAGGTACTTGTTTTGAGTCCAATAAAACTTGGGAGTGTTTAAATTTGTTGGTTTTAAAGTGATTGGTTTACTAACAGTTCTATGGTGTAATATTAACGCATGTGAATTCGTATACTAAGTTTTACCATGTAGCAGCCAGCGAGTGAGCATGAGCAGCAGCGGGTAGGTGAGCGCGGTGAGCAGACGGCGAGCAAGGGCGGCCACGCGCTCGTCGCCGTGACGCACGAACCGGTGCACGCACGACGCCAGCTCACCGCCTACGTACACACACAAACACACACATCACGTACTTGGTATTCATAGAAGACTAGCTAAACCGGCGAAATTTATACCGTATTCGTATTTTTTATATTCATATTGTTCGATTTATTATAGTGTAGGTGATTAGCTGACATTTTTAAAACGAGAAATGAAAACAGCAATTTTTGTTTTATATGACTATATACCAGAACTCTTTTGATGTTATTAAGCTTTCTTTCTGAAAGTGTAGGAATTTACAACTTTATTGGAATGTCTGTAAGATAAGCATGACACGTCAGTTTTTGGAAGTCGTACCTTTCTTATGGTGTACAGTATGAGCGATGTTGGCGAGCCAGGTGAGGCGGTGCAGCGGCTCCTGCGCCCACACGCACACGCGCCGCAGCGTGCCGCCGCCGCCCTCCCCCTCGCACACCTGCCACGTACACAAATACCACTACTATGCACATCGCGCACAAAATCGAGTCCGCTATAAAGTTGTGATGTAATACATTATGTATACAAAATAAGATTTATTTTATTGTACACAAACACATAAAAGGAAATATAACACAAACTTTTTTTATTTTAACTCTTAACATATTATACATGTATTATGATACATAATGAAACAATTAGCATTTTCATGTGAAAGTCATATTTGTCAGCCAGTTTAACCACTAACCTGTGCCTGCAGTAATGCAACACTGCGGTAATACTCAGTAAGCTCTTCTCTGATGGAAGCAACCAAACCTTCACCCATTAATCCTGCAAATACAATATTTTAACTAATTTCATAACAGTAAATAAAACTCTATTTTTCATTTTACCAAGTACATTTTCTGTAATCTGTACTGTACCTACTTATCTTTTAGATTTAAAAATTAAATTAATAGAAAACTAGATCACCTAAAAATGATAATGTTTAATTCCCTAATAGTAGGGAAGAAATTTTTTTTTAAGTAAAAAAGAATGAAATCAAACTAATTTTATATTTTAAGAAGCATCTACATGTGATATGCACCTTGAGGCATAAGGCCAGAGGCTGGGTCAATGAACTCCTTTAATCTGTCATGCAAGAATCCCAAGTGCGCGATCTTTGCATAGAGCGCGCAGACCGGCCGCGGCCAGCTACCGGCCGCGCGCGTTTTCACCCCCGTTGCAGCCAGTACCGCCTCGCGCACACATGCACGTTCACCCGCACGATCTGCGACAATCATATAGGTACAAAGTACAAACCAAAAGAGTGTATGTATATAATAATTCCTTGTAGAATATAGATTAATATATAAAATATAGATTAAAATTGAAGATCAGTTTAGTTCTATGAAGTTTAGTCAGTTTTGTGTCTTATATCAATCAATCAAGCATTTGATGTATAAGTGTAGTAGTGAGATCACATAAAATGTTTTCTTTTTGTAGTATTAGTGAAAATAAACTGGACAGTAAATAGTTACCGCTGGTCTGTAGGGCTTTTGCCATATTGCCAGTGTAGGACTGAATACTTTGTGTGGAGGTTTGTTGCTTGGGCATGTTGCTACCCCATCCCATGGATCCCAAAGTACTTTTACTAGTGCTTGAGGTTGCACCAGATAAGCCAACAGCTGAGTTCTAGAAATAAACCTTCTAAAGTACTACCTGATACCAAGAGAAGTTAAGAACAAAATAAGTTATTTTAAGAACACAATATTTTATAATAACACTCACAGTAACACATATAGAAGGCACAGGAAACAGCTGTTGAGTAGAATCTGAATGTTTTGATGTTTCTGATAATGCCAGGAGCAATGTTAAAACTGATATTCTTTGCTTCAATATGAACTGAAATTCAATATAAATTATTAATTAACAAATAATAAAATATACAAGTTATACTAAGATTATTATTATATCAATCAATAAATACCAAATACATCATTGCACACAGTTTACCAAACATAATTTTTGTTATTTCTTTGTTACTTTTGCATACAAGCAGTGTTGTGTTGCTATATAGAGATTCACAAGTTAGACACTGGTATTATGGTTTAATTTAAGTGACTATATTAGATTGTATTTAGTAAAACAATAAATTCAGATGCAGTCAGATACTTACAGAATTTTTTAACTTTGCATAGGACTCATTGAATTTATCAGCGTCTTTGGCAGATATACTAGCTAGCCGGGAGTGAATTTTTTGACAGAGGAGTCCTTCATCTTTTACTGATCGCGCTGGTTCACTGGTAGACGACAAATACGATAGTGCCAGCTCATAAGCACCATCTAAAATTAGACATGTAATAAAAAGCACCATACCAAAAAGAAATCATGATAATATTGCCCCTAATGTTTATGACGAACCTGTTTTTATTTTAGATAACAAATCACGAATAAAATCTTGTAAAGTATTCATAGAATGTCAAAAATTATATCAATAGAGACCTATCAATAAAATCATTTGTTTTTAAGATAAACAAAAACAAAACAAACCAGGTTCTGGTGACATCAATACGCATAACTTTTTCAGCAATACTGTTACATTATTTGTCGTAATATCCATTTTGTTTTAACCCACCATTCAAAACAATGATTCAGTTGAGGTGAATGTGGCTGTTGACTATAATATAAGTTAAAATTCCATGCTAACGTACAAGAAATCTTGGAACAGGGCAATGATTTTGTATTAATCTCTCCTATTTTACTTGCGCTCCGTTTAAGATTCTGCTTACGTTTAATTAAAAACCACAACACAAGGAGAACAAAAAGAAATTTAATTCAAAAATAAATTAACCCAAAGAAACAACATTTCAATTTGATTGATTGAAATTAAACAATATAAAGTAGGTACTCTGTAAATTAAACAAATCAAAATCCAACTTATTTTATTTCAAATTACTTGTCAAAGTCACGTCATTTACCACAACTTTTTTTTTTTCGTTGTGGCAATGGCGCTGACTGCTGACACGCTCAGCCAATGACAAGTAAACGCGGAAAACAAAAGGTTTGTTTGTAATGTACGGAATTTGGAAAAGGAAGATCAGGAGAATAGGTAATATGGAAAAGAAATATATAAATACATATATTAAAACAAAAAACCAAATCTAAATTTTTATATCATTTTTTCTAATAAATAATGCTAGGATTTTATATATGTCAGGATTTAAGGAGGAAAGGAGATTGGACATACAGGTAGGAAAAGGCAATTTAAGTTTAAGTAATTCATTCATAAAGGAGGAGTGATCATATAAGTTACAGGCAAAAAATATATGATTTTCGTTATGAGTATCATTACCACAATCACATTCAGAACTTTCAATAATACCTAACTTTACTAAATGTTCTTTTGTACACAAGTGTCCCAAACGCAATCGTATAAATATCGAGGTCAATAGTTTATCAAATTGAAACGATTTTTTAAAAAACCACGGTTTCATTGATACAGATGGCTGTATTTGGTGATAATATTTACCCTTAGTTTTTGAGCTAATGTCCCAAAATTCATTCCACGCCTCATAAATATTGCGTTTAGCTAAAGATGATAAATCTTGAGGATAATTATTATAAGGGAATATGTCACCACATACAACTGCTTCATTTGCTAGTCTGTCAGCTATTTCGTTCCCTTTAATACCACAATGACTTGGTAGCCATACAAAAAGTACATCATATTTTTTAAGAAGACACTCATAAAGTTTATTCTTTATATCAAAAATTATAGATAGTTGAGATTTTAATTTAAAGGGAAATTTTGTTAGGGTTTCTAAGGAGCTTTTTGAATCAGTGAATATTAAAGTTTTTTCTAGTTTCATCAGAAGAACATATTCAATAGCCCTTAGAATTCCATAACATTCACCTGTATAAACAGATGTTTCAGGAGGTAATTTAATTTTTTGGACTATGTTATACTGACTGTGATAAACACCTACCCCAACACATTTATTATTTGAATGTTTAGATGCATCACAATAGATTAGATGCCAATCTTGCCAACAATCGTCAATAATTGAATTAAACTTAGCATTACTGTTAACTCTATCTTTTAAAGAAGCAAAATCTTTAATTTTGGGATAGACTTGCAAGGATTCGTAACTACTGTTGAAAAGTGGAAGAGATAAACTTGAAACAGTAGGAGCATGTATGGAATTGAATTTTTCATAGCTATGGACAAGGCGTGGTAAAGTTTTATGAGCCCAATAGGAAGTTGTGGATTTTTCTGATATTTGACGGACATTTTTTAAAATTGGATGATTAATAAATTGTAGGCATCTACAGTAATATCTGTCTGACAAATATTGACGTCTTAAACATAGCGGAGGGTCTCCACATTCTACTTGCAGTGCATTAATAGGACTAGATTTCATTGCACCAGAAATTATTCGAAGAGCCTTTGTTTGCACACCGTCCAACTTTTTCAATGCAGCCTTGCTGCATGGCTCTAATAAAAACGAACCGTAGTCGATAACACTCCTAATTAGAGCATTATAAATAAGCTTCATTGAATAAGGGTGAGCGCCCCACCATACACCTGACAAGCACTTTAAAATATTAAGGTTTTTTTCACATTTATTACTTACATATTGACAATGAGGTATTCCTGTAAGTTTAGAGTCTAAAATAAGACCCAAAAATTTAACTTCATTTTTAACAGGGATATGGTTATTATCATAAATTATATTGATGTGTGGAGGACAACGCCTTCTTGAAAACAAAACAACTGTACTCTTAGGGACAGAGATTTCTAAACCGTTATTATCCAGATATTGTTTAAGAAGATCCATGGATTTATTCAAAGTATCGCCAGCGACATTAATACATGAATTATTTGTATAAAGCAATAGGTCATCAGCATATTGGAGGACTTTAACGGAGCTATTGATTGAAAGATATAGATCAAGATCGTATGTGTATATATTATATAAAATGGGACTTAAAACTGATCCTTGGGGAAGCCCTTTCCATACTAATCGTGTTATCGACTTATCTTCAACATTTAAGCGAACAACTCTTTCCGATAACATGTTGATAATAAAATTTACAAGGATGCATGGAACATTTAACTTTACTAACTTTAATTTTAATATTGATATGATAACATTGTCATAAGCAGAACTTATGTCCATAAATGCCGCCATTACAGTTTCATTATTAGAAAAAGCTAATCTTATATCAGTTATTAAAATGCTCATATTGTCAACAGTGCTTTTGCCTCTTCTAAATCCGTACTGACTACTTGCTAAGAGATGATTACTCTCCATAAACCACTCTAATCTGTTCTTAACTAGATGCTCTGCAATTTTTGCTATTGTAGCTGAAAGAGCAATGGGGCGATAAGATGTAATGTCTGTAGGAGATTTGCCAGATTTTAAAATGGGTATTACTATTTGGGATTTCCATGATGAAGGAACATGTCCACTAAACATAACTGAGTTTATTAGGTTTAAGTAATAATTAAGTAGTGTTTCACTATTTTTGCATAAAAAGGAATATGGTATACCATCTTCGCCAGGGGAAGAGTCTTTTAAATAGGATAGTACGCCTTTAAGTTCTGAATAAGTGAATGGTGAGTTTAACAATATTTGATTATCAATATTTGAGCTATTTGAAAGCATCTGTAAAGGAATAATAATTTTATCTGGGGCTGAAGGAGGCGCTAATTTGTCCATAAATTTATCTGCAACCGAATATGAAATAGCCTGTACAGAAGCTGGATCAAAAGATTTTCTAAATCTTTTAATATTTTGCCATACAAGAGATGGCCGTACATTTGGGCATAACGAGGCACAAAACTTTTGCCAACCTTCTTGCTTTTTTTGTTTTAAAATAGTTTTTGACTCTTGCAAAGCTTGACAATAACTGTCAAAATTCTCAAAAGTCATTGAACTACAATAAACTTTTTCAGCTTGTTTACGTTTCGCCACGGCTTTAGAACAATCCTCATCCCACCAAGGAGGAGAAGGAATTCTGTCAGTATGGTTTTTCCTAAGCGGAAACGATTCGTCAGCAGCTTCAAGAAGAACTTTTGCCAATGCCTCAGCACAGGCTTGCTCTTGGCCATAAGAAATCATTGGCAAACTAGATAACCGTTTTTCGATGTTCAACTTGTATAAGTCCCAGTCTGGGTTGTTTAATTTATATTTTATGCGATACGAATGTGTAGAGTTACGCTGCTTATGATATGGGAATGAAATCAACAATGGTATGTGATCGCTACCGAATGAAGTGGTTAATGGTTGCCATGATAGAACAGAAGCTAAATTAGGCGTGCATATGGATAGGTCAGGGACACTATTACCTTCATTAGGTTTGGTGCGACGAGTAGGTTCACCTGTATTAAGGACACATAAGTTATGTGCATCAAGTAGCTCTAATAGAGATTCTCCATAAGAAGTAGAAGTAGAACTACCCCATACTACATGTTGACAATTTAGGTCACCTAATAATAAAAATGGCTTGGGTAATTTGTCTAATAAATTATCAAGTTCTCCTAAAATTGTGGATGATGGCTTAGGTATGTAGATAGAAATTATATTTACACTATTTACAAGAGCTGCAACAGCACAAATGCCTTCACTAAGTGGAGGCAATTGTACAGGAGAAAAAATTGTAGTATTATCAATAAGTATGGCTACACCGCCATACCCATCAGGCCTGTCCTCTCGGAGACATGAATAACCAGGTATTCTAAAAGAATAGCCAGGTTTTAACCATGTCTCCGAGAGGGCAACAACAAAGGGTTTATATTTATTTAGTATATATATTAAATCACTTTTCTT
This sequence comes from Ernsta delagoae, assembly GCA_018230765.1. Taxonomy (NCBI): domain Eukaryota; kingdom Metazoa; phylum Arthropoda; class Insecta; order Lepidoptera; family Hesperiidae; genus Ernsta; species Ernsta delagoae. The sequence continues at coordinate 8,411 of DWBH01000798.1, forward strand.
ACTAACTATGCTGCGGCAATTCCACTGGACAATCATTGCTGACTGATCCATTATGGTTTTCCGCATTATTCAGAACATGTATTACATTGGCAGCGTTGTCCGGTTTTATTATGTTTAACTTAATTAGAGTATTTATTAATTCAGTAATAATATCTTGAATAGAAATAGTTTTATCAATAGACTTTGGAATAGCAGATCCATTGGGAGCTGAAAGGTTTGGATTATAATCTTTGGTAAGTAGATGGTGAGCATTTTTGTCATACCCACCAACTTGTTTCAGTGGGGTTCTGGGTTTCAAAAATACTGTCTTAACTACTGATTTATTAGTACTAGAATATGATTTAGGGGTAGATATAGGCTCAGAGGTTTCAGTATTTGGTTGTGAAACCAATACTTCAGCATAAGATCTTGTAATTGGTGGATGTATCTTTGAAGCTTCCAGGTAAGATAAACAACTCTGGGCCATGGTTAACTTAATTCTTTTCTGTCTCTCAAATTCTGGGCAATCTCTGCTAATAGCATAATGACATCCAGAGCAAGATATGCAAAATGATTCACATGTATCTACAGTGCAGGTATCAGCAGTATGTCCTTGGCCACATTTGTAACATCTTGGTTTTGATCTACAATGTACCTTTGTATGCCCATATCTACAGCAGTTGTAACACTGGATGGTAGGGAAAATATACAATTCTACATTTAGTGCATTATAACACATGAAAATTCTCTTGGGCAATATCTGACCATCAAATGTCAAAACCACTGACTGAGAGGGCTTCCACAAGGTAGAACCATTAACAATTTCTTTGTAGTTTAGTCTGCGAACCTTGATTATTTCCCCACAACCAACAGGAACAGTTATGTTAGATTTTACTTCCTCCAAAGACCATTCTGATGGAACACCACGTACTAAACCAATACGGGTAACATTAAATGATGGAATAAAAGCTTTTAATTGATTTTTTTCCAGAAGTGGACTCTCAACAAAGTTATTAGCATCTTGGTGATTTGTAAATGACATACATAGCCTATTACGACCTATACGTTTCAAACTACCATTAACAATATTTTTAATAACTGAACTATTTTTTTTAAGAAAATTGCCAAATGTGATGGGATGTAACGTAGTTCCTTCAGTTAAATTTTGATGTACTTTTTGTATATGCACAATGAAGGGAGCATTATCTGTAGCAATGTAATTACGAGACTTGGGGGGCTCTGAACTTGAGTTATTATTTACAACATTAGAAACCTCTGAATGAGGGGTGGCAATGCTAGCTAAACCATTATTTAAATCTAATTTAGGAGTGTCTATAGTTATATTATTGACGTTTTTACGTAATTTATTTTTCTGCATATCGCTCCCACTGGACTCTTCACTTTCCTTTAAGCATGTACACATATTATTTAAATTACCCTTGGACTTATCAGTCCTCCTTTTTTTGTTACAATTTTTGCATACCTTTCGAAAAGCTTTAACTCGTTTTCTATCAGAACGCACAGATCCATCTGTGTCCATACTAGATTCTACTATAACATTAGCGCCGACCTGGGGGACATCAAGTCCCCCAGGGTCGAATGGATCTCCCTCCTCGGTCATCAATACATAAGTATATAAATAAACTTACCTAGACCTCCAGATGTAATGAATTATATATACACAAATTACTACTAACTAAATATTTACAATAATCTACTCAACTGATCTTTTAATTAAAGGAAAATAATAAAAATTAATTAAAATTTAAGAATGCACTCCCGCCAAGTTTGAGGTTTCCCGCGCTTTTTCAGGATCATCGTTGTGTTACTTCAAAAGTTTTAAAAAACTATATTTGTCACAGAGAATATAAAGTAATTTACTTTAGGTACACTGACAAATTAAAATAAGTAATGAATAAATTCCGTTATTTTTAGATTGTTTAATAGCTAACAGAGTTCCACTTCCTCAGCATTCTAAGACATGCTAAGGAAGATTTGCATCTGGTACATTGTTTTTAAATCCCAGACCAGATTGGGATACTTAAAGTTTACGTCCAATAAATTAAAGTACAAATATTTATGCTGACATAATATAGAGATACAAATAAATATTTTTTTAAGAAAATAAATTTACTGAGTGAAGGAAGAAGGAAGACAAAAAAATGCTTAATGATTGAGCCATAAGTTTTTCTTCGAACGACGTGACGAACATTACCTACAAGTTACAACGCAATGTAAAATGCTAAAAAAAAGTTTAAGACTCGCAAAACAATAACTTCATGAAAATCGTATGTGAAAACTATGACAAGTACGTACTCTAGACTGATTAGATCAGAAAACTATTACAAAAAATAAATAGGAACCACCATAAATAAAATCACGTTGCAACATAGTAAGCAGAAGCAGCTCTATTCGAGTAATGATACCACTTATTTATATTAAATCCTTACAAGAGCATTATAAACTATGTGAAGTTTTTACACGTGTTTAGAGCACTCAGGACAGCGCTACAGACTCATAAGTTCAGTATGGTGATAAACCCGAATTAGTCCACATTAATATTTATATTGAAGAGGTTATGTCAAACCTAATAATAGTAATGG
>DWBH01000799.1:0-10991 GCA_018230765.1 Ernsta delagoae
TAAAGTGACATAAACATAGTTTTATATGAACATTTCACAAAGGATAAGCCAATCATGACCAGTTCGAAGAATTACCCTAATGAGCTTGCGCCCTTGACCCTTGCCTACGATGTCGCCAGTGGTAGGTAGTACTGTTGAAATTGGGACACGGACCAGATACAGAGAGGACGGAGCTAAGGCCTGTCGTCTGAATATTATGCACTCAGTCAAAGTGTGTTGCCTTGGCTTTCCTATTGTCTCTTCTTCATAAGAAAAACGATGTATTTTGGAGCGCAGAGCAGACTGAAAGTCTATTACAAAGGTACCTATCAAGGTTAGGTATCTCTAATACTCTAAGTATATATAGGCAAAGTTGGTGAGTACTTTATCTAGTTTGAGGTGTTATCTTAGGTAGTCCGGTAGTTTCACTACTTCTTTTAAACTATCGTTACTCGCCTTCCGTCTAGGCGGGCTTCGAATCGAGGACTACAGGCCTTGAGGCTTAGCCTTCTTACCCAGGAGTCCAGGACAGACTCAACAGGACCATAGACCGCGCCCGTGCCGGTAGCTTTTAAACGCCTGTTTAGGCGGTGTTTGTGAATTGCATAGCTCTAGAGCGTCGCGTTCCCGCAGACCCTCAGCTAAAGTTCTCGTGATGTCTGACGACGAAGAATACAGAGGGGACAGTTCACACAGACTACAATGTTTTGTTGGTGACTCACAGCACAGCGGTTGACGCGGCGACGGCGACCGGCGGCGCCCTGCGCTGTAGTAACGTTAAATTACGCACGCGCGAATGACTCATCACTGCATCAGTCATTTTATTACATTACTTCTGCCACAGTCCACACTTCGACGGAACAAAGCTAGGTAGCTATGCTAGGTTATTATATTTACTTCCGGCTTCCTTTATACATAATTAACTAAACACCTAGGTGTACCTACTTTACCAAGGATAGATCCTCTGGCCACGTCTTAGAAGACGTTAAGTATAGAATAAACTAAGATTCATTTAAAAATACTTGAGTAAGCTTAGTAATTATACTTAGTAAATAGCATATGTACCTAGATAGGTTCAGTAGAATTTACTTAACACGATTAGGTACCTTTATGTGGTATTTAATAATTTAATATAATATAAATATAGCTATCTACATTCTACATTAAAAGTAAATTACTGTAGGTAGCTACTTAATGCTGCTATTGCTATCCTCAAAAAAGGTAATAAATACAAGGTAATACCTACAAAAAGAAGATCTATGTTATACAGGTTGCTCGTTTTTTTCTTCATTAAATAAGCATACAAAAGCACTAATGCTTTTAATGCTTAGAGCATTAAGCAACTTATTGTTTTAATGCCTTCATTTTTGTTCCGTGTCTTTCGTTTATTTAAAAAAAATATAACACATTAAATTAAATAATAGGTTTAATTATACAATACGGTAAGGTACGAACTTAATTATTTGTGGTACCTATGAATCTATGTAGAAATTATTGACAATTTACTTAATTTTTGTAACTTACATACTTAAAAATTTGGGTTACCTAGTAGGCAAGTAAGTACCTACCTACTTACATAATATAAATTGTTTCATTAACTTAGTTTTTTCGATTTTTTTTTGTATCCTTAATACCTTCCTTACCTTGCTACCTAAATCGTATCTAGTAAATTCTAGTAAGCAACTCAATAATCAATATTGAAACCGTTGATAGGCTTATAAAATATTTGAATAAATTATGTAACTTTCTCTCCGTCTTTAAAATTTGTCACGATTTTTAATTTTATCACTATGAATTCTGCATTGCACTGTTTCCTATCGGTGAAAGTAAGTTCTAAAAGCATATCTAAATGTGTTAAAACATAATGTGTGTGTTAATTAAGAAAGATCTTTTATAGATATTTACAAAGAATGCATTGCAAATTGCAACAAATCCCAATGTTACCCTACCAGCTACAGGTAGCTTTAAGGCAGTAAATATTTATTTTGCTAATCAACTAATAATCTGCGAATAATTCACGAATTCACAAAAAGTATATAGTAAGTACGTACAGTGATAATATAATATTAAATAACAAGTAGGCGTAGGTAAATATATAAATTACAAGTAGTGGCCTAAGTGCCTACCTACAAGGTCTTGCTAAAAGTCTTGATGAGGTTTAAAAAACATCATGTTATAAATTGGTTAATTAAGTCAAGCGATCATACCGAATGTAGTGCATTTGTTACTTGAAATTTATGTAGATAATAATATACCAAACAATGGGTATGTTGTAAAAATGCACAGCTAGCTATGCGATTGGAATTGCACAGATATGCGGGCTCTTTCACGTGATTATAATCAGTGCAGTATCAGTTGCATTGTGATAAGGCAATAGGTACGACAACGACGTGACAAAATCCGACCAAACGAAATATCAAAGAAGAAAATATCACAACCTGTATTGTTAAGTGTCTCTGTATCTCGTTTAGGTTATTTTGCCTCATGCAGACGGTGTAGTATTGAATGAATCGTTTTGCTACACTTGTGTGTAGCATCAATAGTTTCATCAGTGTTGGTGCGCCATGTACGTATGGTGACCGTTGCTAGCCAATCACAGCTCAGTATTCTCTATGCCCATATATGGTAAAGCCGTTGGCTGCGACGGGTGGGGAGGTCGGGCGAGTCCATTATTGATTTTCATAAAAATAATAACATTCCGATTTTAATTTTTGAAGGTTTGTTTGACATCTGTCTCTTGTATACCACAGGTCAGTTTTGGCAGGTCGGTTTGTAGGCTTTTGATACAAAAAAGTTATAAATTTCTATAAATTGTAGCACCCGCAGAGGTCTATCGGGCGAGTCCATTATCGTGACGCCGGTAAACCGGCGTATTGTTGCTAGTGAAGCAAATCGACCTCCGCGCTCCGCAACCGCAAACGGACGAGACGAGCGACACCAGCCGACCGGCATTTCTCAATTCAGCAAGCATTTTGCTGTTGTAAAATATCTTCTGCCTTCGGTTTAATCGCTAAAGGTACGTAATTTTCACATTAACCATTTGTCTGTAGTTTGTAATCTATCACCATTAAAAGAAATGAGCTAGTAATGAAAATCGGGGGCATAATCGGAAATATTTGGGCAACTTTCTTACTCGTACGGCTCGTACCGTTAAACAATATCTATTAGTTAGTATTAGTAAAAAAAGTCAATAAGTGAATCATCCTGTACGTCCTGCCCTGCAAACTAAGCGACTCAACTGTGCAAGAGCAAGTACTACGAGTAGTAGTCTTGTAGTAGTATTAATAGTAGGAGTAGATGGATTATATTGGAACCGTGCCAATTTACAAAAGATAAAGTGATAGATGTGTTTATGTGTTTGTGTGATTTCTGTAACTATGCGTCAGACGTGATTCTAGGGTTGATACCTATGATGCATTTTATGGTAATTAATATTTTTTTTACGGAAAGAAGTTCGTACGACCGTTATAAGCAAGTATGTAGTAGTAGTGTCGATTGTGGATCCGGAGATCGCGTTATCAAGTGGAGTGCGTTGCTGTGCGCTATCAGCAGTGGCGGGGCGCGGGGGGGACGCGCAGGCTCCCTGCAGCGCAATACCATATATGGTTACGAAAACTCAGGATTTCTGCGATTGGTGGAGAGGCAGCCGCGGCCGCGGGCTCGCGGGTAGGGGGCACTCCGATAACCGGCCTCATTTATATACTCCGCATGCCCCGACCGCCGACATTCCACGAAGTGAGCTCGAGTTGAGGTGTTGTGCAGCATTACCGAGGCTGTGCAATAGCGATATTAATTTATTTATTTAATAGGACTATTTAATTAAAAGTAAGTTGATGCGTGAAACCCTAGTGTTAATAATGTGCATGCATGAAAGTGTTGATGTGCAATAAAAGTGCAAACAGTGAGTGCGGTCAGTGACACGGGGTAGCGCCCCGTAGCGCCGTCGGGACCCGGGAAGCCGGTTGCGGTAGGGCGTGGTCGTCGTAATAATGCCGGGGATGTTTTAGCAACTTGGCTGTTATTCAAATAAGAGACCAGTCTGGCGTTCGACTTTTACCGGTCGAGAATCGCCTTCCATATTTTCACCGCGTCAACCGCCACGTCCACGCCTTACATAGTGTCTTGTCAGATCCAGCCTTATTAGGTCTCGCCATACCATCGCCCACTGACCGACGAAGGTTTAAGCGCCCACACTTACAACAATGGGCATACCTAATTACCATTCAAGAGTAGCGAATACAGTCTGCTGAAATGTTGAGATGCCCCTATTTTGTAAGTGTTTTTAACGAGTGCTTTTTTTTTCTTTCAGACTAATTAAAAATGTGCGACGAAGAAGTTGCCGCGCTGGTAGTGGACAATGGATCCGGTATGTGCAAGGCCGGGTTCGCGGGAGACGACGCGCCTCGCGCCGTGTTCCCTTCCATCGTGGGCCGCCCTCGTCACCAGGGCGTCATGGTGGGCATGGGCCAGAAGGACTCGTACGTAGGAGACGAGGCCCAGAGCAAGAGAGGTATCCTCACGCTCAAATACCCCATCGAGCACGGCATCGTCACCAACTGGGATGACATGGAGAAGATCTGGCACCACACCTTCTACAACGAGCTGCGAGTAGCGCCCGAGGAGCACCCCGTGCTGCTCACCGAGGCCCCGCTCAACCCCAAGGCCAACAGGTACGTAGCACTCATTGCACTTGGTAGTAGTTCGCGCTGACGCTGGCAACCAGCAGCACCGACTGACCTGCCGCTTTTCGTTACAGGGAGAAGATGACACAGATCATGTTCGAGACGTTCAACACGCCCGCCATGTACGTGGCCATCCAAGCAGTGCTGTCGCTGTACGCGTCTGGCCGAACCACCGGTATCGTGCTGGACTCCGGTGACGGCGTGTCACACACGGTGCCCATCTACGAGGGCTACGCGCTGCCGCACGCCATCCTGCGTCTGGATCTGGCTGGCCGCGACCTCACCGACTACCTCATGAAGATCCTCACGGAGCGCGGCTACTCGTTCACCACCACGGCCGAGCGGGAGATCGTGCGCGACATCAAGGAGAAGCTCTGTTACGTCGCGCTCGACTTCGAGCAGGAGATGGCCACCGCCGCCTCCAGCAGCTCGCTCGAGAAGTCCTATGAGCTTCCCGACGGTCAGGTCATCACCATCGGCAACGAGCGCTTCCGTTGCCCAGAGGCTCTCTTCCAGCCCTCGTTCTTGGGTATGGAAGCTTGCGGCATCCATGAGACCACTTACAACTCCATCATGAAGTGCGACGTTGACATCCGTAAGGACTTGTACGCCAACACAGTATTGTCGGGAGGTACCACGATGTACCCTGGCATCGCCGACCGTATGCAGAAGGAGATCACTGCGCTGGCTCCTTCCACGATGAAGATCAAGATCATCGCGCCCCCAGAGAGGAAGTACTCCGTATGGATCGGTGGATCGATCCTCGCGTCCCTCTCGACCTTCCAGCAGATGTGGATCTCAAAACAAGAGTACGATGAGTCCGGCCCCTCTATCGTGCACAGGAAGTGCTTCTAATTTGCCAAGTGAGACTATTCCTAAATTATAATGATGCCCTACAACGAGACCCCGAAGGAGGCTCAAATTACGCTTGTGATCTATTGTTTAAGTGCAGTATTTAAATAGGTTGTAAGGTATCGTAATATGCATATTACGTAAACTAACGGATCGGATCCGTTCGTGACAAAGATTTTTGATTAATTTATTAAAGTTACTAACCTCATGTTTTTAATAAAACTAATTTATACCGGTATAATATTGCAGTTTTCTTATAAATTCATATCATATCTACCTATTCTTCTGAAGTGAAAGAGATAGTACCGTTCAGTGCGACCACTTTGACATACAAACTTACTAGTAAGACGCGGTTTCTCTTGCGAATCTGCGTAGTCATTGACCGCTCCATATTAGTAGGTAACTACATTTTTTGGCAGTTGATTCCGTTATCCATATACGCTTAAAATATAAAATTTAATTAGTGTAATTACTGGCAAGTATCTGGCTTGTATTTTTTAAGTATCTGGCTTGGCGGGTGGAAATAAAAAGAGTTTATCTAGACATTGCCTTTTGACATAATTATAATAATATGTCCATGAGTTTATCAATTTAACTACCATATTTTACTTTCTTTATGTAGGTACCTAGAAGTGCCTACTTGGGTGCCTACATACCTAAATAATCTTCATATTAGGTAACGCGTTGTGTTAGTTGATGTCTAGACGGGTCGGTTCAGAATGAGATCAATATTCCAGGGCAGCAATATCGTTAATGGAACATGAAAGATGGGCGCGGTCGTTATTCGGTTTATTCACCTGTAATAGCGCCACGCCCGGCCCTTATTTTACTCTTGAGGTATTTAGTTTAATGACCTGATGAATGCACGCTTATACTTGTTTTTTTTAGTTTATGTTTGATGCTTTATACTTTTATAAATTACTGTTATTGTTTAATAAATAGACAATTAAGTACTAAAGATACTTTATTGTAAGGACATTTGAACTTAAATCTGACAACTGATCTAAATGAATACAAATATTTTTTCACACCCTGTGTTGTTATGGAGGTAGATAGGTACTCATTTGATTTTCATGATTTTACCATCAGCTCAACATTATACATACAATTTATAAAAATGTGTGTATTGTAGATATATCTACATACGCACCTATTATAACATATTTAAATAAAGTGTACGGAAAATATATTATTATGCCAATACATAGGTAATCTGTGTACTATCTATAACTGCAACAAAACAAATAACATCCTGTGTTTGGTTTTGATCTAATAAGCTTTGTATAAGCATAACAGTTTCGGGCTATTTAAAACTGACCTAGCAGCGATCGATATAATTAGCCCGGACACACCTCCCCTGCGTCTACGGTCTCGCAGACGTCTGGCGTGGTCTGGCATACCCACGTCTGGCTGGTATAGTAACTTTTATACGTCACTTGCAGTTATTTCTACTGGTATTCTGTTTGAGGATTTAAATATTGACGCCGTGACGACAACACGGCGCTTGAAAATTAAACGTAATCAATACAATGTCATGACCGTGACATTAATTTAATTATAAATTAATTATATACCATTAAATAACAGTTTTGTGTACTTAAACGATGAGTTTAACGAACCCCATGATTTGTATTTTGTAAATTATTTTCTTATTTTATGTAAGTTTTTTTAGTTCTAAACTTCTAAGTTGGAATTTCTTATTCCTTTCTAGTGTTCTATTTGATTTACATAAAACTGATTGCTGCCTAGGTTTCGATGGATGATCCTTCCTAAAATTCATTTTTGTAAGGCAAAAAATCATCTTGGAAAATTCACACATTCCAATTAATTTCTGTACTTCCATCCCTACATAAGAGCCCTTGCAGAGAGCGCACCCAGCGAACCCTCGCTCGGAGCATACCGGCGCGAGGGTCAAGGGCAGGGGCGCGGGGATCGATCCACCTCTGCAATACACTGCATCCCCGCATTTCCCCCGTAGCACGCGCGTATTACACGTCTGCATTTACGTCTTGTATGGCCTTATTATATTATGTCTTGTAGGCCTTATTTGAAGTTCCGATTTCGAATATTTTCGACAATAGGTATTAAGGCCCGTAATAATAATCACAACTTAAGATTGAGAGCATCTCAAGATACACTCAAGTGCGAAAATAACTACGAAAAACGCGCACTCAATATGGTCCCAAGAGGATTCAGTCTTGAGTTCTATTTATTACCTAATAGATACGGCCCTAAATCTTCATAGATTTAATACGGTTAGGGTCGTCTTCTTCTTCATATATTTTATGATTTATTACGCTTAACCTCTTTTTAACTTTCTGTATTTAATAACTGGCTTTAGTTTTTACAAAGGTGTATGCAATCTTATCGATAATCGTGAATAAGTTTATGTCAAAATGGAGAGTCAAAAGGGGTACATGGCATCATGGCAAAGATATAGGTACGTAAAAAGCACACAAAGCTTTTTATGTTTAGTCGAAATCTATAATTTTATTTCCATCCCACATGACTGACAGACAAGTTGACAAAAAAGGGAAAAACACAACAGACCAAGGGCGATGTGTCCTTTGTCAGGCAATCCTTTGAATTATTTATTTTTCTTTTTTAGGACATTGTGATAGGTATCGAAACATTTGAGCAAAATAGAGTTTGTTACAAGGCAATAAGATAGCAGGTGAATGCAATTGTACTTTGTTTTATGAGATCAGGTATTGTACTGTATATTTTTAGTATGTAGGCCAACCGACTCAGTAGAATGTAGTTAATTGGAGCGTTCATTTATAAATTGCGACGCTAATTAACTTCTACTCCAGTCGCATTGCAGAATAACATTTACTTAGTCAGTAATTATTAGAAAAACATCTAGGTGTAACTTTCTTTTTTAGTTTTGGTAGCTACATGATCCTATAAAGATTATGAAGATATTAAAACTGGTTTTTTTAAATTATCAGTTAACAATTGCCAGAAAATTTTCAGTCGGACAGAAATATTTAATACTTACTTAGTTTTATTTTTTTTAACGCAAGATTTTACAAGTTAAGATGTACAAAGAACGGATGTCTGTACAATGTACACAATCGTGTCATAATATACAAGAAATATCTACAATTGAAATATATTTTAAATTTTAATACTACTTTATATTGTCGTTGGTGTAGAAACACAGATTATCTCAATTTGTATGCGAACAACACATTTCTATGTCTTGTACAGTCTGCGAATGTCTTATGTTATTTATATTTCCACCTGATGAAATTATCACCTGGGAATATAAAATAAGCATTTACTTATTACACACACACGTGTTACTTGTTTATAGCAAAAAACATGACTACCTAAGTATTTAGGTAGGTATTACCCAATCATACTTAATATACCTATTAAGTATGTAGGTTATTAATTCTTTTTGACCTTTGAAAATTTTACATTGACACCTACTAGGAAACGCTTTTTAATATAGTAAATAAACAAAATCTACTAGACATCAAGATGGATGGATGAACGTGAGCAATACATGCCATGTCTATTATGTCTAACATTGATTTGCTGTTCATCGCATCACATCATCACTCTTACGTATTTATGCAGCTATTACCTACCTACTGTTAGGACGATAACCTGGCCTTGGTAACACTACATCACATTATCATAACTGATGACATATCACTCAAGGGTCTTCGAACACCGCATATTAATATGTAAATGACTACAGTCCCCGATATGTATTCAAGGCGAATAGAATTCACAATATAACAATTCACAATACAAAACTCTTTTGTAATTCCACTCGCGCTGTTTCGAGTTTCCTCCGATGACTAAACGTCTGATCCATCGGATATTCAGCCATTGGCTTTTTTAAAATAAATAAAATATTGAATAGTTCATGGGATCAGCTCTGATGGTACCACAGCACGGACTTACGCTATGTGAATTTTTGAGCTAAGAGTTGACGACTAAAAAATTTTCAATAAATCCTTCCAAAGCATAATTAAATATTTCACAGCGGAAATAAGAGTGAATAATCTGAGAAACGTCTGAAAAATGAAACTAAAGGATAATCTTCAATGCGTTTTTCAGTTGTTTTCGAAATCAAGACATACTCAATCATGTGTTTTGTTAATTAAAACAGGCCTAAGAATGTTCTATCTGTCTCTAAATTTATTTGAATTTCGAGACAGACTGTATCTTTTATCTGAATTTAGAGACAGATAGCTATTCCAATCAAAAGATTGTCTTTCTTCTAGACATTTGGTTAAAATATTCTCACATTGATTGCACGTTGACTCTTTAGAAGCCGACTGAACAGACATTTAATAAAATTAAAAAAATTGGTAGAAACAGCAATCTCTTTGATGTTCATTAAACAATTTGTCGTCTATTATATTAACATTATTTAGGGCGCGATCGATGTAGTAATCCCGAGGGTCGTTTCCCCACTGGCTGGTTCCCCCAATTTCCCCCAATTCGCACTATTCGAGTTCGCCTGAGGGTTCCATAATTCCACGAATCTAGATCAATATTTTTGTGAGGGCTTCATCTAATTAGACCGAAATCGTCTAAAGTCAGGCTTTACTTTATGAATTAAATAGCGGATTTTCAGACAATATTGGAATTGTTTTTTTTTTACTTTTTATTTTAAAGTTCACCAGTATAATATTGTTATCTTGGTATAAGGTAGTGGTGTTGAGAATTATTCATTCTACAGTATTTTTACGGAGTTTTACTCGTACCGTACCTAACAAATGAATATTTAAAGTAATATTTGAACAATCGATGACTAACCAAACTTCAATGATAATAACGAATGAACAATACAAACTTATACTTAAGAACAAAAACTGTTTGAACAAGTAATGTAAGTAATGTGTCATCATTACATACCTACCTAAGTAGGTATATAAGTAGGTACTCTTTCCAACGTTCACGACAACACAACGCGGGCGATGGATGGTGATATAGCTACCTAAATAATATTATGTGTAATAAAAGTATTGTAACAAACAGATGATCCCAATCGTGACTTTGGAGAGTAGGTACCTAGTAAGTACCTAGATACTTATAAAGTTGAAGTGATCTGAATCGGAACATATTACATCCTAGATAGTGCCTCGATCCTTGATGTCGAATATTCTCCATTGTTAGTTTCTGTAGCCAGACAGAAGAAACTAAGATTGCTTCCATAATTTCTGACATTATTCTGACAGAGAATGCGAAATAACGGCGTCGTAGGATTCGTAGGCAGAGGCATGTACTTAACGCAAAATAGTTGAACTGGGGTATAATGCATAACCCGTCAAAAGCTGTTCTATTAAATTACTTACAGCCAGCAGTGTGAGAGAAACGGTGCAAGGGACATTACACAAGGACGCAATTGTAGTGAGTCTATTAAGTTAATGAGTTTCAAGTATAGGTAGTTTCACGAGTCATGAATTAAATGGCGTCCACTGCGCATGTACAGTCTAGCACGAAAATGAAAAA
>DWBH01000800.1:0-10991 GCA_018230765.1 Ernsta delagoae
AAACACGAAAAAGGAATAGCCCGATATGTAAAATAATGCACTAACTAAACTATTTCACGAAGAACTATCCCAGCAGAGAGACAGTAAGTGAATAATATTTATTTCACTCATGGCCATAACTGTTCCAAAACTAATTCCGCCCCACAAAGAAGCATATTCAACTGGAATTATTGTTTACGTAAAGCAACTAAAGCAAGCTGAAGTTACACTCAAGTTGCCGATAGTTGTTTCAAGTTTAAACTACGTCACGTGCTTGAGTTCGAGTTGGCTCCACCTGGCGCTAACTGCGCGAGTAATGCCTTCGCGAAACATTACTGAACTTTATTCATGTGCTTCCATAAATCTGCCTATACATATAATTCATACATATTCATACAGTATACTTAGTTGTTTTGTGACAGATTACCTTTATGTATTAGCAGAAAATGAATGAAAATGCCCTCTTTCGATTACTCCTCATCTAATGGATAACATTTTCTGTTCATTGTCGTTTTTATTCCGTATTTTCTTATTACGGATTATTTTAATCTTTTTTTTTCACAATATCTTGACTGTTTGAGCAAATTTTATTTTTATTTTTGGAATACCTACTTATACTTATAATACAAAGTACCGAAGAAAGACCAAGTTATTTGTCAGCTTTAATCCTCTTAGACGCGTATTAATAAACTTAAGATAGAGTATAAGAGTCCCTTTCCCCTTTTGCGGGAAGAAATAATATCTATTCCAGAACATTTCAGCTCAGCCATATTATCGACTTACGAACTACTTACTTGGCATTTTAACTACATTTTCTCTGAGAAATAATTAATATTGCAGCTATTATAAAAATATATTATTACACTAGAAAAAGCGATACATCACAACCCTCAGCAAACTAAACCACTAGAGAATAATGCATACATTAATATAAAACTCTACACCTCATTCTAACGTTGTGCTGAGTTGAGACCTTGCATGATATATGAGTGTACTTTTCTATGAAAAAGCGGTGAGATTTTTTCAACTAACTACCCTCGTCAGATATTCCATTCCCCGTTATGCGTATCTAGATTTAATTAATTACACAACCACAACCCTTGAGGGTAATAATGCGGTTGAAACAATAATGCATTACAAACTCTTATCATACAAAAGTTCCTCTGGAATGATTTTTTTTCTGCAATTTATAAATCTGTGCAAGAAAAAATTTACGTTCTGCTAAGGAACTTAAAATAATAGTATCATTTCTATCATAACATTACTTAAAATTCTGAATAAGTTATTGTTTTATAACTTTATTAGGAACTCCATATTTTGAAATAAATTCAGTATTTGATAAATTTTCGTAACGTGAGTTAAGTGATTTTTTTATACAGCCACCCTTATTTACCAGCAATAGGTAATAATTCACTTATTGATTTTATTATTCGATTACTTGAACTCGAGTCTAATCCGTTTTAATATAGACATAACTCTGACGGAACGCAACAAAAAGCTCCAGGACCAAAACTACGTCGAACGTGACGCCACAAAAGTTTTTGAATTAACGCTTTTTTTTCTTTTGTGGAGTAAAAAGAAATAATCAACCATAGACAAGCTCTGTTAATCTTCGTTGTGATTCTTCACGGTGAGTCGGTCGTTTCCGTCGACGTTATAATGTGGCCGTGACGTGAGCGGAACAATAGTCAAGTAAGACAGTAGAGTTGTTACCGTTTAACGAATTGTTCCCTTTTAAATTTAAAGCTATTGAGAAGCTTAAAATCATTTGCACCTCTTCACGTTGTGATAAATTGTACTTATCTCAGCTATTTTCAGCTAAATAACTTATAATAAAAACTCGTGTAAACAGTACTTGAAGGATTATTTCCATCGCTCTAAATTTCTGTTTTTGAATAGTTTTATGTGTAACGTAATGTAGATTTTCTGAATCTTGTATTAGGTTAGGTATACTATTTAATACCTTTTATTAAACGTTAGGTCGCGAAGAGGTTTGGGGTCAGATTGATTGAGACATTTGTCCACATTATCAGCTAACTGGGGGCAATACATCGAATGTATTATGAAACCTAACCCAGAGGTAGAGTGACCACATTAACTTAAATTGTCGGATGTTCTGTACAATAAATTTCTATTCGATTATCGATCTTAATTCACTATGTAGGTAGGATTAAAAATAATTTAAATTAAATAACGAAAAGAGGTAAAATCTGGGAGTTCATTGTGTTTTTAAAACAATTTTAATTTTACTCTTGTTCTAATTTCGTCATCATTAACATACATCATTAACCTACAGGTATAATTCTATCTCTATCTCAAAGAATTCAAGCCGAGAGCATATATTCGTTGGCGTCTCCATAAATGCTTTCTAAACATTTTCAGATATACAAGTCCCGTTACCAAAGATCTAGTCCCGTTATCATGCAAATGGTTTTGGCAACACTACTCAGAATGGTAATATGTCCCGTGGGCGCCGATCGCAGATGTTGTGGAGACATTTATAAACGTCAGCGGGAAACGAATGTTTGATTATTGCGTAGACCTAAGGGTTGGATATACCCTCACAGAGCATTGTCATGGGCATAGTAAGTAGCAAGATCGTCACTTGTATATCGATTGGCCGCTCGGTTTAGTCGCTAGCTAAAGGTCCTTTAATAGTCTTTCTGATTTCTTTAATGTTTTAATTTAAAATAGCGTTATCTTTCTACATAAGAGCAAGTTTAAATGTGTCCTGACGCTGACGTTCTTTATAGTGTAATTTATTTTTAATAGAGTACTGGGGTAGCAATCATAGCCATCTATCGTTCATCGTTCTATAGAAACCAAGTCCGGTTTCCATGGAAACACGTCACAAAACTTTTTAATAAAACAATATGACAATTAGGTTATTTTTAGTGGTCATGGTACGAAATTTTAAGTTGAGATTGAAATAATCCTCAATTAAGAGGTAAGGAGAGTAAGGCCGCTCTTGCACGTTACAGATCATACACCTATGTTATTATTATTATAAAATGTTAACTAATAGTATTTTAATCGTGATAACTGATAACTAATCATAGGTGTATATAATGAATTGTTTACTCCAATATAGTCAAGTAAATCATTTGACGGTCTTAAATATATATTGTGGTAAAGGTGTTTTGACATCAATCGCCGCCAAAGAATGAAATTTACTGACGTGAAAAGGTGTCTATCGCTGGCAACTGAACGAACAAACGCATTAATTTGATTTGATAGACTCAATGAATCGAACATAAGGCTCTATGGGAGCATTAAACAGTATTCTTAGAGCTGTCAGTAACTTTATTCTGCCATTCGTATTATTTGTAGTGTTATGTTTGACAATCAGCATCGTCCAAATTATCATTATTCTCTGCGTTAACTTGAAACTTTCTTAACAAATTGTTATGTTGATGAAATGTTGATGAATTTAAAAAATTTACTCTGTTTCTAGAATCTACTACTTATATAAAGTAGGAACGTTTTTTTTAATGGCATCGCTGGCGATGTAATGGGTTATTTCTTTGGCTATCATTTGTTGTACTCCTAAGTACCTTTCCTGTTATTAAGCACTTATAACTCCTGGTGCTCCATATTACCATAAGCATGAATAAAATGACCTGTAATCACGAAAATGTTAATAAAAATGTCATTACCAACCAACTTTATATGTAGACAGTCATTCGGAACTATACATTGAAACTAGAAACATTACTGAGAAATTTTTATTACAAGATAATTATAGGTTGTAAATGTTAGCTATCTACTATACAAGGCCAGTTTAGATTGGTTTATGATGTGTCTATGTACCTATAGGTATGTCTTTACTCTTTGCTACACATCTCCATCAATATCAAACACAATTATACTGCGCGATTATATTCAGTGACCTCAAAGACAGTGTTGCACAGTGCCTCATATATGTGTCAATCTAAAAGCAGCTTGCCATGAAGCAATACCACTATCTATATACGAGCAGGTACCTACAACACTGCCAAATTTAAATTGCACTCCATTTGACACTATTGCTATGAATAATAAAGTTTATTTTACAGTTTTCGTGCGGTAAAGTTAGATTGGACGCGTTTAATGGTACTATGATGGCATGTCCCTATTCTTTCTAGCCTTCAGTGGTGTAATTTAACAAGTAATTTTCCCGGCATCTGCATTAATTTCTATGGAAAGTGCGGGGAAGCGTTTTCTTTCTTTGTAACTTCAGAAGTCATTGCAGCAACATATTATAAGTATGTAAGGAAGTGGACTTTTTAATTTGAAGCCGTTGTGTGCGATATATGGTCTGTGGTTTTCTGTTGCTGTCAGATTGGCCGAGTAACCGAGCGTTTTGTAAGGATGCCGGCACCGGCATACGTATTATTATTGTAACAATATGCACCCAGATACATAGGTAGAATATTGTGTTTCTTCTTACGACTAACAATACTATTATCTTTTGAAACGCTGCTACCTAATGTTTATAAATTTAAGCAAATCATATTAATATTTTAGAGTAATATAACGAGGTGTAATTATAAAATTGAATGATGTTTAACCGTTTATAAACTTTATTCACAAGTTTTACAACACAACAGCTTTAAAATAGAAAATCTGAGAACAAAGATATTGAAACCCTCTTGTATTCATTCCGAAATTAAATCAATCCTGTTTCCTGGCACATCAAATATTAAAACTTCTTAATTCCGCACCGTAACCGCTGTCAGAACGAAGTTTAAATCCGGCTTTATTTAACTGCACGCCAAATTGTTTCCTATTACGGCAGTTTAGGGGCCAAAGTTGCGTTTTATACAAAGTAGTCCGACTAAATGCGAGTACCGCTAATGAAGTTGAGTTTCATAAAGCGCGGTTGGCTTCTCGATTTGTTCGCATGATAGCAAAACTAGAATAATGAGGGATCCATTCAACTTGTTACGGAATGAACAATGTTGCATGTAAACAGTTTTTTGAGGTGGCTTTTTGGCTTTTGGGTTGAATCGAAATATCCATGGAGTCTTATGCGTGTAGGATACAGATATAGATGTACATACATACTACAGCATAATTATACGACGATAAATCAATATAAATTAAAGCCTAAGTTGAAGATTCAATACTTTTTAAAACAGATTTAGTCTTATTTAAATGGTTCTGGAAAAAGTTCAAAGCTGCACTAAAAACTTATTCTTAAACCGGTCGATTTTCTTTCGCCATTTTGAATTGTTTTGCCTCGTTGCGATTCCAAGTTTTCAAATGTTTTAATTCCAGTTAACGTGGCGTGATAACCTATCGCGTGCGGCCAATAGTTTAAGCCATAATCCTTTCTAAACTGTTACAAAACTTGTGTATAATACCTACTCCCAAGTTTCCTCTGGCTTAATTACACCAAGAATTACTTGCTAAAATATGCAAATCAAATAATAAAACAACAATCTTTGAATTTAAGTTTATATTATTTCACATTCGCTTATTTTTATGGTTGTTGTAATGTTACTCATGTTTAATTAAGATGTTTTACGGTGTGCTTATTTTTAAAATTTCTTTTAAATTGATTTTTTACCCTTTTAACCTTACAGTTCAGACGAATAATCAAAAACCTGTGAAAAAAACTTAGTGTACATTGATTGACTGTAGCGTACCTACAGTCGGTAGGTACTACAAAAATGCCGTTATTTCAAACTTACATTTTTAAAATTTAAAGTTCGAATGCCGACGAATCGCGTGTCTTTCCATCCAATGCCTACAGCACGAGATCGAAGTCAAAAACTGTTAACAGAAGTTTTAGTGAGTTTTTTATTGTTTCTCTTCCGTCACGAAGGTTTATTGTTTTTCGTAGGTACGAATAAATAAATACATACAAAATAATAATTTCAAAATTGTTACTTATTTCTTGTGCTAGGTTTTACCCTTAAATACAGATTTATGTAAATTTAAAGCCGCTGTAAATTTATCATTGTGTACGGATAATTATAGCGTTTTCTTTCGCACCAGCCTACCAGTAGGTATAACAAAGCGATTATTCGCATCAGCTGCACGTTAACGACTAGTCGTCGTCAAACGTTTAATCTTTTAAATATAACGGTCGTAAAAATAACAGTTGTAATCGTACACACGTTCTGATACGATACGTAAACAAATTGCCGAAATCGATATGAAAAAAATCGTTAGTCATTCGATGAAAAAATCGAGTAGGGAATGAATGACGTTCGCTGCCGGCTGTTTCCGCGCACAGCTGATCGAACGGATATTGGCTGTTAAAGAGAAGGTGTTATGTCTCGCTCGCACCTATGACGCTATCCCTGTCGTGGCTTTTAATTTTCCCCCATCGTACCCTTAATGAGCGACGCTTTCAATCTCTAGTGTTTCCGATGAGAACGTTTATTTTCAAACGTCGTTTATTATTTAACGGTTTATTTGATGTGTGTTGAGTTGATACCACATAAATAAATCACTCTTTAGGTCAACCACTTTATCAAAAACTTCATAAAAAAAATATGTACTTCGTACTACTCATATTATTAGTTCATGTTAAGTAGGCATAATTATAATGCTAACTAGCCGTTTTTTCTTTTTAACCCTAAATATTTTTTACATTCAATGTTAAAAATTATTTTGTATCCCTTTACATTTCGGGATCCCGAAAAGTTATTGGCAAACAGCAAAACAACAAAACAAAAGCAATCTCACCGAATACCGCCAGAGGGCGTATCGAACTGACACCACGTACGAAATTCAAAATTGATCTCGCAATTAGTCGCTGTAAGTTTAAAATTCAAATGGCGTGACGTCAGTAAGAAATACAATGTTACTGGGTGTTTAAAGAAAGAAACATTTTTTAAGAAATTTTTTTTATAATTTAAACAACAGTTGAAAATGGTTAATTGTGCCGCTACATTGCATAGTTGTAAAAATATTGTACTTATTCGTTTTAATACAATTTTTACTTATTATTAGTCTGTATTTGGATAAAGACACACCAAAAATCTCATCCTGTTTAGTATTCCTAGCATTCTCGGCGGAAATTCACCTTAATTAGAGTATTTAGTCTAATTAATGGTAAGTTCTTGGCGACGCTTGTAAAATGAAAATGAAGTAAATTTTTTTCCGAAAGAAATAAAACGGGGTTCGTTTAGATACATCGTCGTACTTAAAAAGTTATTCTTGCATAAAAACTTTTACTTTTTACTTTTTATCTCTCATGTCTAAGTTTTAACTAGAAAAGCGTCAGATTTGGTTATAAAAACTTAATAAGAAACCGTTAAAGTATGAGACGAATTAAATCGAAGTTATTAAGTCAGATGCGTCAAGTGGAAACGTACAAAATTATTTCCCGTAAAACTTTAAAATTTTCAATTCATTCTAAAGAAATTTTAAAAATTCTTTATACATAATTGCACAACTTTTACAATTTCTATAATTTGCCTGCTTTGAGTAAAACAAAAGAATAAAAACGTCAAACTCAAATATAATGACTCGCTTGCTTTACCTTTAAAAGAAAACTTATAAATCTTCATATTTACAACATGAAAAAAGCGACTTTCTAATGAAATGCACGTAAAAATTTTATATCCTTCGTCTTTAATCATATAATCAAGAAGCGGCTACACGAGCCCAAAGCCTTAAAAGAGCAGTAAAATGAAAAAAGGTTCCCCCCAAATAAACCTTTTTAGCCGCCTTTGTAACAAGGCATATTTTATCTGTGCTCCCAATTTGTGTCTATAACAATTTTTATCATATCCTTCCTTTTTTCTCAGGTAAGTGCTGTTTGAAGAATAACATGTCGAGTCGAATGAAGTAACAGAGCTGGAAAAATTGAATGGCAGGTAACGAAAATAATTGGTTTAATTGTATTAGACTAAAAAGACAAGTATTAGACTAAAAACGGTAAACTCGTTGATTTGAGCGAATAACCAGCTAAGGAAATAGATGTTCTCAATAAACTAGTGTTTGTAGATCATTGATAGCCTAGTTGATCTTCTTTTTAAGGGACGGAAGTTGAAAACATAGCTCTTTTAAGATTTGATACAAAAATGTTTCGTAATGTAGTGTAATGTAGCGACCTTTTCAAAGTCAACAGTTTCATAACTCCTTTCGACTATCAGACCACGTCATCTAAATTCCAAATTCCAAATATTTATCAATTAACGTATTTACCTCCGTTTATTACTAGTTTGAATAGAACCGGTTGATGATTAAAGATGTGCCTCTGTACACAAATTTATATTTGCCGCCTTAATTAACGTTTGTCTCACAAAGACCGGTGACGTAACTCGAATAGCGGTTATTTTGAAACTCAACGTGGTGTAACTTTCACAAATTAGGCCACAAAGCTTAGTGGAAAATTATTTTCCAAAAAGTGAATTGATATTTAACACGACATGAGAAAATATTTTTGCATTTTCCAATGAATATAAGTTGGAGAATAATAGCTATATTTAGTCTTATTTTATTAATTTAGCCTTATGATATGTTTCTGTTGCTCTTATTAATGTGAAAATTAAGAATACTAATGTAATATAAAGAACAAACATTTCAAAACCATAATCTGGTATGAGGTGTTTATCTTATCAAATACAGGTATCACACTTAATTTATCCCGAAAAGGAAAATTCGGAAAATAACGTAATAATATAATGAAATAATTCCATTCGCCTTCAAAGGTATCGCGACCTTCAAATGAAAATGGCCGTAATGAAATCTATTGGCAAGGAGGCCTTCGGATTCATTACATCTAATTTCGAATTTAAGATCGGTTCTCGAAATTGCTAATGAACGTAATTAACGGTGGCGTAACGTTATCATTTTCAAGTTGCCCGCCTAATCGCTCCAAGTCCCATTTAGTTTCGAGTCTCCTTCAGTGCTATCTAAATTTCTTGGAGTTGATAGTTTAATGATTTCCACGATGCCTACTCTGTCTGCTTCTATCCCTTCCCTTTGATAGTCTACGAATATCCTTATAACTGGAACACGCGTCGAGTATGCCACCACGCTGCTCCAATAAGGATTGGTCAACCTTAGTGTCTTGAGATTTTTGGTTGGGAAAAGAATGGAATTATTATCAATGGTTCTTCATATAGGACATTATATTAAAATAGAAAACTATATTGTAGTTACACTACAATTAATAATGATTAAAATATAATCAATTGGAATCAGATTGATTAAGTCTGTTGACAATTCTGATATCTAGAATTTAGTGAATGTAAACTAACATTAACAAAACGTTGAAGTCTAAACTCTCATTTATGAAAATTGAATGACACTTTCCAACACAATTCAAGATTATTTTCTATGGCCTATGAAATAGGTCACACCTAGTTCACTAATCAAGACACTGCTTTTATTAACGTTGACGTATATTTCTGCTCATTCTCACATTAGGGAGTAGGCAACGTTTCGTGATATTGACGGTAACGTAGGGGCCTTATCGCAATTCAAATGCTTTCCCGTCGCTGATGACTCTTGAATTCCCCTCGGCTGATTTCTTATGTGTCTTACAATATGGCATCAAGAATCGAGTATGTGAGAATGACGAATAAATTACGGAACAAGAAACGTCTGTAGCTGTTATTTTCGCGCGATTGTATTTTGTTTTAAGGGCTCAGAAACATTAGGATGTAAATCATAAATGTCTTAGAACGAATATTGATACTACATTATGTTATAAGTAACGCTGATGCTAATGAAATTAGCACAGGTCCACTCTCTAGGCACGTCTACTCTCTTAACAGACGAGGGATTAAGGCCATGTATATTGCTCGCGAAATCCTTGTTGATAACTGATAGCGGCAAAGTAATGGATTCACTTTTTGCAAGCGACGCAACACAACAAGAGAAAGACAAATTGATTCTAAGTCTCAGTAGTCAGTACTAGCGTGATAGCTAGAGACGCGTAAACGCCGTACCGAAGCAAATAATTGTGTTTAAGCTACAATTAATATTACTTATGTTATACTGTTGACAGGACATTAGTCATATACATTTCTCCTTCGTTCGCTGTTTGCCAACTAAGATGTAAAGTCGCGTGATCTATTTATGGCTTTACATACTAAAACGAGTGTTCGCTTAAATAAGCGTTTTGTACAAGTACAGTTGGCTTAAGGCACTTTATTTTGAAGTCTTTCTTTTGTTAATGCATAGTAGTAAAAGGGTAAATAACAGGAATCGGTGACAGTATTCCGTATCTTCCAATAGAAAGATGTGATGTTACCTATTAGCAGCTATGACATAATATTTAATGTAAAAAATAAATCACCCACTTCAATGCCGGAAGATATCTACGTACCTAAGTAAAAGTCAAGAAACACAAATTCGGTTTCTCGATTACCTAGCCACCCTATCTCTCATATTGCCGGAATAAGGCTCGGTTTCCACCTAACCGAAGCGGAGATATGTGTTTCAATAACCAGATTTTACTATTTCCACATCTACTTTATTGTCAGCTGGAAACAACGAAATCTGATTGGCTATTCAAACGTCGTATCTCCTCTCCGCAATGGTGGAAACTGCGCCTAACGCCTGACCGAACATTTGTATCTCTGATAGGTCGGTCGCTAAACTCGCTCCTAGTTATGCAGTCAGCTGGGACTGCATATGCGATAATGCCGGTTGAAATTCTAAGCCCCTTATTCATAAGCTTGTTGGCTATGTAACGTGTGTTAACGCACATTAAGGTATGAATACCCTCTCTGTGCGCATCTTTTTATTTCATAACAACTGACAAAGTGTGGACTTAATCAATGTCTTTCGTGTCAGTCTTATACCATCTTCAAAATAGCCCGGTATCTTATTAGCTGCGCGTCGATTTGATCCTGGGCGTTCGTGAGCATTTAGAAGCTGTAGTATTGCTTGTGAATACGGGGCTTACGGGCAGTTACGACACGCTCTGCCCCCGGACACGTCGCTTATCTGCATGCGGAATGGAGCCATCTTTGAAACTGATGCCGTCATGCTGATTCGACTATTGGCCGATTAATTGCACGGTTTGTCGAGTATCGTGCTTTGAGTTTAGGGCTGGCGAT
>DWBH01000801.1:0-10987 GCA_018230765.1 Ernsta delagoae
TCCAATAGGTTTCTTTGACGCTCGAGTAAATCCCGATTTTGCTGTCTCCCCTCCCTAGCTAATAGCTATTTTATCAACTCGAAAACGAATAGCAATTTGACAATCACTGTGACATTGCGTGAGACATTAATAGATATGATATCGGTAACATATTTGTAGATGTTAGAACTTACAATTTAAAATTTCTACCATCTTTTATCACCGTGGCGAAGAAAAATGTGGCGGTGAAGAATAGTCCTCGAACGGAGACCACGTCTTTGCAAGAGGAGTATCGTGCCTTCGATCAGACTGATGGACTATGTCCTCTACATCAGGCTCATCAGAAATCGTTGAATTTTCAGTTTAAAACTAGTATATTCATCTTAGACTGATGGATGAATGATGTGATTATAACTATAATAAAGTCAGTTTCACCATGCCAATTCTCTCCAGATAAACCAAAGTTGTGTCAAGAATTCCATACACAATACACATAGAAGGTTAGATAAGATATTATGAGAGAATCTCTTACGTCGAACGCTCGGCATAGTTCAGTTAACAATAACACGGGACATATTAAATGGAGCGTATTGATGGTCCATTGTTCGAATAGAGTTGCGTAATATTTTCGTTTTTAAACGTTAATCAATGTCAGTTACTCTATAATCAGAAGGATATTACAAGCGACTTGTCCTTTAACAGTCCTTTCACCAATTACTATAAAGTGTTTGAGCGACTTTAATTGTTTTGTCAATAGCATACGTTTACTATAAATTCGTTACGTTAAGCAAACATAAAGAAATTTTGTCTAGGTCCTACAGATTGCTTTTAATGTATGTCTAAATTATACTCCGTAATTTCAAAAAACTTCCATTCAACAATTGCGCGGTAATGTAAAGAAAAGCAATCTCAAGATGATCGCGAACTACAAAAATGCAAGTAGTAGCTAGAATTTTCAGTCACTTAACTGTCTTTGGTTTAATGAATCCCAACTCATTAAGAAAGTTTAACTTACTAGTAACTACACAGTCAATAGTGTTTTTATCGTATCTACATATGTATTCTTTAATCCGGCTGCAGTCAATAGAATTTTTAGATTCAGTTCCGTCAATTCAATCTGTCAAAACCCAAACTCCTCCAATCATTGCTACCACCTGCAACACCAACGCGTGGCACTCAACACTGGCCACAACACCGCCTATTGGCAGCACAAGATTTCCTCTTCCTAGGGCCAACGTTCGAGCAACAGGCAATGCAAATGAACAGATTTCACAATACGGACACAGTTCGCCACCCACCTATGTATGTTAATTGCATGGACATTTCAAATTGAGCGATACTAATGAACGGCACACATGCTTAAAGCGAAAACTTTAAGGGATTTAACTGGTGATAGTATAGTGAATAGTGATAGCCTTGAATGCAGTTATAAGGACTATTTAGCAGTTACATCAAGATAATGTGTAAGCAGTTAACTACCAAGTTTTGAGCATAAAAAGCAAAGTGAATTTATAGCCAAGCCCATAGTCTAATCTGTATTGCTGTCATGTATAGAGTTATCATTATCACATTTCTAGATGGTTCTCCACGATATTCAGTGTGCACTATTCGGAGGTTCAGTAAAGATTGAGCCCGAGGCTATGATGCTATTGCTTATACAGCAACCACACTAATTACACGTGACACGATCATAGACAAGTCAATAGACATAGGCAATGTTATCATGCTATACTTAATATAGCACGTAGGTAGATACACTGCAGTATTTTAAGCGTAAAGAACAAAATTATCGGCTTATTGCGTTCACAGTTAAAATTGATTCTAGAATATATTACAGTATATATGAAATGAAATGCCTCATTCCTCAAAGTTAACCACAGGTTGAGTCTGTATATTTTCATTTAGCCCCTTGCTACCGTGTAAGATCTATTCAAGATGTATGCTGCTAATTAAATTGAACTTGACAACCAAAAGAGTTTGGAGTACGACTTTTCTTGTTTTAAGAGTCTTGGAGTCTTGGAGGAGTCAAAGTGCAAATGTTCCTGTGTTCAGGTTGAAGTCTACGCTACTATTATCATCACCAACTAACGCATTATGTCATTGACGCTTTGCCAACAGTTCCGAACGAGATATTACAATCCGAAGAATCATTGACACCGTTTTTTCGTTTTACAGCTAAGATTTTAAGATCACTTGGAAAATGTGATGCTTTGGTGGGATATATTTTTTTAAGGTAGGTACTTTTACTTTACGATAGAAATAAAACAATATAACACAACGCTGATGTACAAACTAATATCTATTTGTCTTTTCACAGATTAATTTTAAGGGATTTTAGATAAATTATCACTGGCCTATCTATATAAAAGTATAGATTAGTGTAATCAGAAATATACAATGTATATTGCAATGAATCCGACGTCAATCTATTCGTGATAAAGTGATAAGGCAGCCGGTTTCGTTGCTAAGGAAAAAGTCAGACAGACAATACTACTTAATATACTTAATGTTTAATTAACAAAATTTTGTAATAAAACGACCACTCAAATAAAATTGCAGGTTGAGCATCACAACATTAACTATAATAATAAAGAAATCGCAGTAAGAAACTTTAGACTTGGCACGACTTTTTCTAGATTTAATTACTTTTTAGAGATCAACAAGACTTGGCTAGTTTTTTACAGAATGTTTTTGGTGGGATACTTTTTGCTGAAATATTGTCAAAATCCTTATATAAGTTCGCGCGCGTGTTTTATCCAAAGCCAATTCACGTTACTTTAAAGGCAATATTAGTCCATCCGAACATTCTAGAAAAGTAATTTGGCGGGATTATAATTAAAATATTACTTAAGGCGGTCGTTATATCTCAAGTTTCGCGGGTGTTGGGGGTCGCGGGGTGTGTTGTGGGGGGAGGGGGGATGCTCGAGTTGCGATTTATGTCTGAACTCTCCCGTCCTCCGCGTAATTTGAGGGATTTTTGTTTTTCGACCATAAATGTTATTATTAAAGCTAATACAATTTTCTTCAACCGATGGTTTGTTTTGAAATTTATATTTTCTTTAGGTTAATAGAAATGAACAGCCGAAATTATTTAACGCGGAGTTTCAGAATTACTTGCAATTGTATAAATATGTTTACGATGCTAGCTTAATGAGTATTTATTTATGCAACACAATTGCATAGTTGCACTTTTATAGGATAAATAAATGCAAAACATTGTTTGAATACATTTAAATCTTCCGACTTACATGTAAACAAAATCTCAACACACAATTTATTGTAGGTACAGCTACAGATAATATCCATAATTATGGCGTTATTAATGGCGTTTGATGTCCAATCTTGGTCCACCTAAATAACTTTAATGAGAATAACCTACGATTGAAAAAAGAATCGTACCAAATTGATTAAGCGTTTGCAAAAAGACACTTTAAAAGCTTAAAATTAAAGTTTGGGTTAAAAGAAGATAAGAACGCCTGAATTCATAGTCCCGGAAATAAATAAAAAGTTTGAAAGTAAATACAAAATAATGATGAAATAGTCGATTGCACCAGTTTGCAATCTTGAATTGTAGATTAAATTTAACCCATAATAGCTACTTAAATAATTCATAAAACTACTTTGCAAGAGGAAAACGAAAACGCAAGTAAATATACTAATAGCATAATAACCACAAAACTATTACGATTTTGTCAAAACTTGAATAACTGGAAATTTTTTAAAAAATACCTGGATCAAATGAAATAATATACATACCTACTTACACAGTAGGTACACTAAGCAAAAAGGTATCAAAAAAAATTGATAACGCTGCTTTAGCTGCCTAGTAACTATTAAGTTTGTCTAGTTGAACTATTTTGCAAGGTTTATAATTTAATACTTCAAGTACAACCAGAGCTATAAACATGTTACTACAATCACTTGGTCAAACAATATATCTGTTGAATTGGTTACTTATAATATATAAAATATCAAATTTTAAATAATTTTCCTTAACTGAGTGCATTTCTTGACGAAGTTTTTCTAATACAAATGTTTTATGTCTATTAAATTTTTTAATACGAACTTTATACTATACATTTTGTAAGATACACAAGTTAGTTTTTTTTTGAAGTTTACAAAAAACATTTCCGCATAAATGTGGCAAGATTTCAAAGGAATTATTTGAATGCTACAAGACCTACATAGAATCCTATAAACAAAAATTCGAAAGAACATTATCAAAAAGAAATGGAAAAAACAAAACAAAAACACAAGTATTCCGACAACAGAACAAAGACTCGTAAAGTTTCACGAGTTTAATAGAGCTGAAGATTTTGTAAACAGACGCTACACACCGTGTAGAGATGTAGAAATGTAGGGCTGTGGCACATCCTCGCAACCAACCAAACATTTAAAAGATCAACACTTACAATTTCACGACTCAACAATAGAGTACAGAACAAGAGAAAAGTTTGTCTCCGGATAAACTTACGAAACTAAACCAAAACTCTACATCCAGAAGACGTAGCGAAACTCATAAGACACAGATCCTTTTCTCGTAACGTTGCACGGCCGAAAAGGCACAGAACACCAAGTATAATACGAACCGAGTACTCCACAACACTCCGGGCAAGTCGCGATCCGTTCGAACGTAACAAACAAAGTACTGGCAGTACGGTGGCAGCGAAAAGCGAAAGCCCACGAGCACCACCAGCCTCGCACCACTTGCGCTATCTTACCGAAACAATGGTAAACGAAACGTAAACACAGCACACGGATTTGTCACAGGCTTTCGATAGGACGGCGACGACGCCGCGACGGGTAGCACTGACACTGCTGAACAAAACTTTTCGCGGGACGCGGACGGCGGTGTGCGCGGTGTGGCGCGCTGACTACTACTGACGGCGCCATGGCCGACCGCCGCTCACTTCGGCCGGCGGGTTGTCAGCACTATCGTTGGATTTGCCAGGCAATGGGAGATTTGTTCTCTTTGTGTCTGATGAATAAGTACAGCACAATTTCTGTCAGAGTTTCTGCTAACCTCATGCATTGATTATGCTGGACAAGTTGCAATTACGTTGAATGCCCACTTTCATTTTATAATCCAAATAATCTAATCAAATCTTTCTTCTTCTTTACAATCTAACAGGTAGTCATCAATCGTAACAGTTTTAAAACGATCCAACTATTTTCCCTTGATGTACACCAAACCTAAATCCCACTCTGATTTGAAAGGAGACCCTTGCCCGACAGTGGAACAAAATTAAATGATTTGATAACAGACATCACATCAAACTACATTGAGCGTTGTCCAAGCATTCTCCCTTTATGTACCACATCACGTCAAAAGCGGTCCAAGTTTGCTCCCCTGAGGAACACAGAGTTGCATTAAACGCGGCTACAAAAGCTCCCCCGAGCCTGGCAACACAGAAGGCGACGTTGCCGCTCCGATTCGCGCGCTCGGCTCAACGGCGCGCACGTAATAGTAATGAGGTTAAAGTTTCCGAGCATAAACTTTTTTTTCTTCTCAATTTTCAGTGCGGAGCTTACACAGTCGCTCGGGCTCATGTCAAACTGTAATTAGTCGTTTAAAACGGGCAGTTTTTTCATGTGATTGATGTTTTACGGTACATTGTGGAAGCCCTTTAGATAAAGCTTTGTTTGGTGCTTTAATTGACTCACTTTTATTGTTCTGTTCTCTGTTTTATATATTGGTTTTTATTTATTGCTCTAATCTGAGCTAACAATATATCTACTTACAGATGTAAAAGCTCTTCAGTGAGTTGTTTTTATTTTGTTAGCACTTGCTTGGTCGAAAATAATTACAGTATTGATATCTACTTTGTTGTTTGAAGATTTTTTACAATTAAATGTGATTGAAAGCACTTCTTACTTCTAATGTGTCATCATTATTTCGAATAATCTTACAGATAGTTACAATGGCATCAGAATAATTAAGTGTAGGACTGTAGAAGTGGTATTGCGTACTTTATGATATCTGCGTTACCTACGATATCTACAACATCTATGATATGCGAAGGGTAGCGTTAAAACTGAAACAAGACTAGTTCATAGCTAATCAGGTTTAGCTTCGAAAGACTTATGGAATGAAATCAAAAACTAGTTTTTCACACTTCCCTATTTCGTCACTAACTTTATTATATAAAGTATTGCTCTTTTCTGTTCAGTGGCCATTACCACATTATTTATAAAACTCTCGTAAATTTTCTTATCTGTCTTGTTGTATTTATAGAACATTCTTCGCACAGTTTCAAAGCTAATTGTCCAATGATTGTGTAACTTGGACAGCTCATTGGAGAAGAATTATCATTTGCTTCTTATGCTTCACCCGCTCTCGTTTGACACACATTTATATCAACTTAACATTCCTTTATCAATTTTACAATAAATTTACTGCTGTAACTATTAATGTATTGTTTAGTAATGTATCGACGTAACAAACTTTTAAATATATTTTTTTCATAAATATTTTATTGAAATACTGATGCTTGAACTAAACCAAGGAGATGAAGCAATTGAACATTTTGTTAACCAAGCCATCCTTAAAAAAGAAGTTTTCGACACGATTATAAAGCTCTACATCGATATTGCTCTTTCAAGGATAACTATATAGATAACTAATGAGACCACCTTTCCTTGAAATTTTGAGGGAGTATAAAGTTAAAAATTTATATTCGAAAAAATTCGTTTAAAGAGAATGCCCATTAACTCCCATTGGAGCAGTATGGTGGAGGCAGGTTTCAGACTTTTCTCAGCACGGAAAAAAATTAGACCAGCAGTGAGTAAAAAGTATAGGCGGGGGCATTTAAAAGGTTAAACAATGGAATAGTAATATGGAATTTGTATATACACCACAATCGCAAATTCTCCAAACAAACGTGCCACAACGGCGGAAGCGGAGAACAATACAATGCAGATAACATGTCACCTTTAATGAAGAAATAGTTCGTTCTAGAACTTGGTGATTTCTGTGAGAGTCGTAATGACGAAATAGAAGCTCTATTTGATATACACAGAGACACGAGTGAAAATAACATTAATGTGATAAATGCGAAATAGAGACAGAGGTACGAGAGACTCGTTTAAAACAAGGCCAGTATGGCGACTTTACAACCGCAAATTGTGATTATACAACAAGAGGCAATATATTGTACCAATTGAGCATCAAAACGCTTTGTCACGTCACAAGAAATAGCCTATCACAGTTGAGTCACATATATGTGCTGATATAGGAGCAGGGTGATTTCCTCCTTAGGTCTCTTTTCTCCGAGGTGATAAAACTAAATATGTAAGAATAGATGTCAAGTACAGGGTTATATTTACGAGGAGATATTTGGGAACTTTTACGTTTGGAAACGACAATAGTGACGTCGTCAAACATATAAGACAGAAGGCACAAGACGTATGTGGTAAGAAGGGTGCTCTAAAAGACATTGGAGATAGTCGTCGTATAGAAACGTAATAAAATGTGCTGGAATCCTGTTAATTTGTTTGCATAAAAAAACAAAATAATTAAGGTACTTATAGAAATATAAAACATAAAAATATAGGGCTTCAGGCGTAGTATTATAATGAGTTCAGACATTGAAGACTAAAAGATTTTAAGACCCGATATAAGACACGTCTAAAGCATACACTTCTCTCTTTAAAGGCTAAGTAAGCAAGATGAAGTTTATAGAAAGGTTATAGCATAGCACTGCATTACTATGCTATATAGCGTCTCGCATCTTACATTGATTCCCTATTTATAATATATTTATCAGGAGAAATGGACACTACAAACGGCAGTTAACAAATTCATTTATGTGTCTTTGACTGAAGGCAAGTGTAAGTACAAATACCCATGTCCCTTGATGGACAGTTTCCAGCAAATTCTTACTGAAATACGCAAGATAAAATCGTCCCCGTCCACCCCAGCGACGAGCCGTCGAATAAACCTGTCACTTGTGCTGTGAGACAAGCTCTCTTTCGCAGAGAACATTATGGGTGACGATCGAGAATATTCTATAATACTTATCGTGTGTAGGTACTTGCTCTCTTGTACATATTTACATCGCAACAAGGATGGATAATTTAAAAACATCTAAGAGGTCACGTTTTCAAAATCGGGCACGTGAATATTACCAAATTTACCTATCTACAATAGTGATACAACTCTATGAGCTGCTAGTAATATCGTGTAATGACTACATTTATTTATAGCCTTACTAGCTAAACGGGTGAACTTCGTGCCGCCTTTATATTTTTTATTGATATACCGACAGCAGCGCCACCTCACTAGGTGGACCCACTGGTCCAACTGTGAATCTATTCCATGTCTTCCCACTCGTTTTATTGGACCACCTTTTACTGTTTCTTTTTAGCCTCTGCGATGTTATTGTATTACAATATTTCTTCATTTGTCTTCTCCTTTTGCTATAAGAGCCAGGTCTAACCCAGCCCACTTCCATTTGAGTTCTTTTATTCATTTTATCACAAATAAAGTTAAACTTAAATCGTTCTCACCCATTCTGTTAATTATTTTTTTCTCAATGACGCGTCTTTTAATGATCTTTCCGTAGGTAATCGTATCTAATACACATCTCACCATTTTACTACAGGTATGGGCACGAAAAGACCAAACCACTCACATACCAAGGCAATGAAAGCCTCTTTAAGGGCGCGACCCTCAAGAGCCTCTAAGAGCTACCCCTCGTGAAGGCTATGGACCAAGTTTTTACGAGCGCAATAACTCGTGCACTAATGAAACAACTTCTGACCACCCCCAGCCCCCACCCTGCGATGTTCCCCTACTTGACTCATATAGATAACGCATTGTTTTCAAATACATCTTTATGGTTTATTCTCACGACTTTATAGCTGGTCAGAAAAATCATGTGTGATTTAACAATCAACATTACTAAGCAAAGACTTTATAGGCATTAGTAATAGGCGAATATATACATATGTAGTCTTATGCAAGTCACGCGTCGAGGAGTAACTTCCAGGCACTTTAATCTTCAGGACTCTTTTATCCGTGTCTCTTAGTTTTATTTTCACCCCTTTTTCAATCAATAATATATACATATTTCCAACTTTCAACTGAAACGGAAATGGTGGACAAAGTAATAATTTCTATAAAGTGCATGCGAATGATTACAGAGCTGAACTGACCAATAATAACTCCGTAAGTACCATTCTGCCGCACAAAGGAAACTAGTCGGATCGAAGTACACAGTGTGCAGGGCTTGATTTAAAAGAAAAACAACATGACATGAAACTTTTATATTTAAAGACTAGCTTATGTACGTCAGCGATTTTGTTCGCCAAAAACACTGGAGAAGTTGTAATCTCCAATACGAAGTCCAATCGAAATAAAACAAGCCTATTCTAACACATCAGTGAAAACCACATTCAAATCGATTACGCGCCGTTTCTGAGATAAGCGCAAAAATTTAAAAATCATAGATTTGTGTTCCATTGCGTTTATAAAGAAAGACCCCCTAGTAATTGTTTTTCTCAAATATCTTCAATGTACAGACACGACTCAGTAACAGATTTGTTAACCTGTAAGATAACCATGAGAACAGTTGTACAGTACGAACAGTACGAACGTTTACATCTTCAGTCTCTTAATCTCATCCAATTCTTACGAAGCACCTTCGGTCATCAATGCGAGATCCAATCGCCAAAGCCATTATAAAACTCAAAGCGCCTTCTCGCGTGCTTAACCGGACAAGAGGGGATTGACATAAATGTTTCGAATGGCAATTAGACCCATCTCCTCTTTATTTATGCATCTATCTATATGTCGTGTTAGTATCGAAGGATTTTTGGGTCACCAAGTTGAGTTCTTTTCAAGCTCTTGTATTGAGGAAATAAAACATTGAAGATGCCAAAAACTTGGCAATAGAAATTGGCAATACATACAATAGAAATAGGCAATACATATGTATATCTGCTATATCTTCTTTACTTATCTACTTAATTATTAGGATCAAATTATAGGTTAAATATTAAAATCAGTCTGTCTTCAACAATGCATGCAACCCATGGTTTCCATCACAAATTCTGATCCAGACTTCAAGAGCAAAAAGGAAATCGAAATGACCCTAATTTATTCACACAGGAGTATAATAAACGGATAATATACAAAGAACTCCTTGGCATTTGAACGGCGGCATCGATTTCAAAGAACAAAAACAATTATAATCGTTGATGAACCCTTTAAAATTGATGAATGACCTAAATTGCTATCGATGCTCAAACGACTTGAAGTTACATGCATTAATAAGGGATATACCAAAGTGTACCTATTTATTGATTCCATCTTTATTAATTACGATGGTTGAGCTGATACAGTTACATTTGGAAATCGTCAAAACTTAATTCTGTGACAAGTTCCTATTTGTTGGAGAAGGCGATTCTGATCATCTGAGACTATTTTTTATCGGAGACGACTAAATCCTTGTCATTCAAGTGTTTTTTTTACAATCTTGATTGAAGTCAACAAATTGAATCGTACTCTATAAAAATAACATACATAGTACAGGTAGTACATGCTCTTATTATAAAAGCCTAAAACTTGCCGTGGTCATTTATATTGGATGATTGACATCCCTTGCACGCTACAAGATTGCTACTAAACTAGGTTAAAAGTTATTTACACAAAGACTTGTAGAAGTACTCTCAACTTGTTAACTTAATTCCAATTTGTTTGTGTACTTATGCCTCCAATCCAATACTATCTGGTCAACTGCTAACTACTAGCTGGGAGTCTTTTCCATATTCCCATGAAGCACGCAAGCTTAACAAGGAACGCCAAGAAATTTTCCTTCCAACAAAACCCAAGCCCGAAGTCGTGGTCATCGACACGAAAGTAAATAAACACGATTCCCTCACATACACATTCAGTTCAGTTATCTACCCCTCGAGCCGACTGCACCCCAGCGCGACCACCTGCGCAAATCACTATACAACCCAACATACCTATACACGTACCTGTCCATTGCTCGCTTGTTACTAA
>DWBH01000802.1:0-10983 GCA_018230765.1 Ernsta delagoae
CGGGCGGCTATCCTGCATGTCGATTTGAAATGTTTTATTACTTTTTTTTTGTTCGATACGATCTCGAAGAGCAATCAGCACTAAAAAGGTAATTTTAAAAGCAATTTGTTTTCCAAACCAACCGAAAATTTGAAACTGTTCAAAAATTGTTTTATCTCTTATACTTACTTATTTGTTAGAGCCAAATTCCCGCGGCGTAGTAAATTTGTAACAAGATACTTTCTTGTTGTTGCATCAATATGGATTCTCAGGTGGAATTAAGGTTATGCTAATAAAGGCTCGGTAAACGTTTCCTAAAAGGTGTTATTTATGGGCGAGTGAATACGGCCTTTTGTGTTTTATATATTAATAAGGGCAAGAGAATTGAAAGGTTCAGTTCTAGTTGTACTCGTACATTTTATATTGAATGAACGGACTGGAAGCAAAATCAAAAAATAAGTAGGTATCTGTTTTTGTTTTGAAGCATTAGCGAATATTGTTGGAAATATTGAGTAAATTAATTCAAAACATTGGCAGCACCGTTCCATGTGTTTTAGGCGAGAATAAAGGGAATTTCGTACGCCGAAGCGTACCACCCTCAAATATAATTGGGGTACGAAATAATCCAGATCAAAGATTTTCTTTAATTACAAGTTCTTCATTTAGCGGTAGGCGATTTATCACTTAAGACGCGATACCCTCAAAAGAGCTGTGGATTAATTAGTGAAAGATAAAATTTGTGAAATAGCCTGAGGCTTGTGAGTGCTCTGAACAGATAAGGGACCGATGAGGAGTAATGGATCTATTAGGGCCAGGCCGTTCATGGCTACAGGACCTCCGATTATTGTTGGCGCGAAAAATCTTCAATCGCTGTTATGAATTGTACTTGATCACTTTTCACCCCAGTCCCTAACAATTTGCTACAATATTTTGCTTAATAAAACTTTCCATTTGAAAAAGCTTCAACTGAATCATCGAGGATGTATTTAGAACATTGAACTCTGTCAAGCTTCATAGCTAGATATTTCCAGTCTGTAGGTAATACTTATACCAAAATATGAATAACAAAATGTGATAATACTGTTGTTTGCCCTTTTGTCAAACACGAGAGGTACTGTCGGGGGGGTTTGTGCGGAAAAAAGAATTAAAGGTCCAACCACTAGCATGTCCGCTACCAACGACTAATTTTATAATAAAACATCGTAAGAATTACAAATGAATTTTTAGCGGGTGAAAAGGTAAATAAGTTAAACAACGTTGCCCTAAAATATAAGATAAGATGAAAATTTCGTCAATTTGTCTGCCTGGCATTTAGAACTCCCGAGAAAATTCCTTTATCTAGCTATTCATATATCTATCTATGTACCTCTGAATAACAAGATCATTCAAGAACACCATTTCGCGAAGTAATTTTATTCCCTGAAGACTTAGGCCTTCTTAATCTGTTCTGTAATTACATCGGATTAGCGACAAAGAATCAATTGATCATTTATTTACCGGTTTTAAACGTGACTTCACTGATGAGAATCCACTCGTGCTGAAACGTCAGCTTTATCAGGATATGCTTAGCCGTGCGGTTCTGCAGATCGATGTGAACGGTCCTCGCGTGCTCCGAAACCCTGTCTTGCTTTGGCTCGTAGGAAATGTAGTCTTCTTGCCAGCGCTCACCTTCCAGCGAGAAGAATACCTCAGCTTCCTTGAACAGCTGCACCGACAAAAATGAATTGAATGTTAATATCATGGAGTATTGCAGGTTGGAGGCAACGCTGTCGTTGAGATGTAGAGTTTTTTAAGGAATATTTTAGATACATTAATTTGTGAATGGCAGAATATTCATTCATTAAAAATGGCTGATATGATATTCGTAATTTTTTAAGGTACAAATTACAAAGATTCTCTTCATAAGGTCGGGAATGATGACTGAGGAATTCTCATGAGAAAGGAATTCTTAACAATCCGAAATAAGCAGGGCAAGAAGACACCAGACTTACGGCATTTGTATTTAAAGAAATATCTACAGTCTAAACCCACATATTCTTTTGTTGAGATTTGAAACATTAATTATAGTGTTAATTGATGTAATCATCGATGCTTTTGGAGTTAATTGTATTTTGTGTTTTTGTTGTACCTGAACATCCTTTGTAAACATATTGTTGGTATGGATGTCGACAAAGAAGAAAATTCTGGTGTCGCTGAAGTTAAACGCGACGTCTACTTCATCTTGGGACAGCATGGTCTTGTTCCATCCGACCCAGCGGGTTCCTGTAATTTAATGTTCTTTTAAATTATAATCTCAGTGTATTTATGATTTTATTTATTCTCATAAGTGACATAAGAAGTCTGCAAGAAATCTACACCTAGGAGACACAAAATATTGTAGGTAAGTTTTTATTTCTCTATCTTTTTCTGTTTTTCATGTTCTAATACCTATCTTAATTTTTTATTTCTTAATTTTTAAATAAAAACACGCCTTTAGTTTTTCAGTTCATGTGGATAATACCTATTACAAGTGGTTAATGTAACAATACGACGTCTTTTAATGTGGCAACAATTTTGTAAACAACTTAAGAAACCGTACCGCTGGTGTCAAGTGGATCAGCGAGCTCAAAATCATTAGGGCCGACTAAGGAGTCGGTTATCTGGCCCATTCCGTCCAGCATCATTCCCTCTCGCAAGATCCCATCATAGGCAAGATCTTCGAAGCGGGCTCCACCGGTCATGGACTGCATGTCGCCGCCTTGCGGTGCAGAGTACGCAATTATACCCTCTGTGGAACAGGACATATGTGATTACACCGTCAAACGACGGCATAATAACGCATAGCAAGCAATAGCCGACATCAAATTTTAATGTAACTCGAAATGCGGAAAGGTTCGCTCGCGCAGCCCGCACTGCAGGATATGGCCATATTTGACGCAGGCTACTAGGAAATGATTTCCCGGTGTACGTACGTTTCCAACGGCAACCGTATAGTTCAACTCGCATGCATGCGGTCCGTGGATGAGCAGCGTATGGGAAGAACCTAACTTTCGATGCGACGAATGGTGCTTCCAAATACGTCTTTCTCGGTGTGTATGTGTTGACATTTCCAGGTATGAGCTATAAGAAATCGTAAAATATTAATAAACGATTCAGCGCCAGTAAAAGCTCGTGCAATTACGACTTAAATATTAATAGTCGTTTGTTATTTGTGAAAGTGCTCTTCAAGCACTTAATTATGATTGGAAATTTAAATGGTACTCTAGTGGTTAGTTTAAATTATAATTACAGTGAAGTGAAATGATTTATTAAAACGTTTGCCTAATGATTTAAAAACTGGTTTCACAAATTTTATTACAATTACAATATAAAATACAATAAAAAGCTATACCTACAGAATAACCAAAAGACATAATTATCTCTCATGACTTTAAGTTCAGTTTTCCCTTAAGTGATCAAAGGAAACATTATTTATTGATAGCCGTAACCTCGTACCTACCGAAGTTGGCGAAGTGGCTAGAAATTAATCAAGTGTCAAAATGTAGGCATAATCGAACGCTTAAGTTTGCTTCCTTGATCTTTGATTGGACAAAGTCCGTTTGCGTTTGTCAAATAGCTCGGAAGATGTTTTAGAACCCTTCAAAAGTTAAGCTGAATCGTGCTCGTGTTTAATCTCGGAATCATGTTTAAACAGCCTTTCCTACGAATGTTGCATGAGATTCGGTTCTGGTCTTTCGAAGTTAGGTGAAAACTTGAAAATCAAGTTATAGATGCTCGATTTAAGCTATAAACATAAATTCATTTCCTATCGTTCGTTTATTTTTTTTAAAGTTGGGAATTTTTTTGAGAGATTAAGAGCACAATATAAAAATAAATAATGTTTAAAGTGAACATCATTTTATACCTATAATACTACCTGCTTCATTAAAATAACAATTTTATGTGTTAATCAGTTGGATTACTTACACTGACCCGGTTTCCGCTAAAATCTTTATATTTCACCCATCGATTCAACGTATCGCGCCAATATTCAAGTGAGTAACTTTCGACAAATTCTACTCCGACGGAGTTGGCGAATCGGCCTTGCGACTCTGTGGCGGTAACCAAATATTCGGCATGAAGATCAATTTCCAGAAACTGACGACTTCTCGGGGAGATCAGGCCATTAGGACACCAAGCGCCACCTCGAAGCTCCGTCCTGATGCTGTTAAAAATGTAAACAATCATTATAATAATTATCTACCTATATTACACCTGGAATTAACTGAGCAGCTAAAACGGCAATTAGTCTCTTTAATGTGCTGAAGTAAAACCAAAACACGTTCAGGCATAAGTAAATAAAATTAACATTACGGACCGAGCAAATAGTGTAAACGTTTCAGTGCTTCGTTTGTCAACAAAGATGGGCCCCGGGAGTGGCTGCCGTTTAATTTGAATATCTCTAGTGCAATCTCGTCAGGTACAGCGGGAACAACGTGCGCTAAACTGTGAATTAAGGCGGCATTAAGAAAATCGCCTCTGACCCTATGTAAAGTGACTCGGATGATAAAATTTCGGCTACCGGTCCTAGTTGTACTTATCTTGTTATCTTTGGCGAGTCTTGGCCCGAAAGGCTTTTGTAGGATCACGGCCCTTTCGAATTCATATGAAAATTTAATTTTGTGTTGCTGAATTTCACAAATGAGCTTTGAGTTTTGGCTCCATTGTACTGCTCCGGGATGCGGGCTTACGAGTAAGTCTCGAATGTGATACCCTCTGTTAATTGTTTGAGCTAAGTATGAACGTTTTGCGGCCGTGGGATTCACGGTTATTGTTACAAGTTTGTTGCACAAGAAAGCTTTATAGTTGCTAAACAAGGGTGATTTTAATAGATATGATGTAGCAATTTGCTATGGATTCCTGTCATGCATTCTAGAACGAAGAAGTTAAAGGGTGCTGTATATTGTAAACTTTCTAACACGGCACCAGGTGACGTTATTGTAGAAGACAATATCTTTGCGCACTTGATGTTTTTTGAACACCTGTTGCTCGGATTGTCTGTACAATTTGTTTGTTAAAATATTGCTGAACCTCTAAGTAACTTTTACCTACTACCTTTTACCGAACAGCAGAAAAATGTTAATAGGAATGGTGTAAATTGCAGACTCTACGTGTATTTCTTTAAATTAGAAATGAGGTACCTGTACATATTTTTACAGTACGGTACGGTATGTTTACAGTACGGATTTTATGAACTTAATTTTGTAGTCTTTACTATTAATATCATTTAACATTAGTATGTATTTTAAATTAGCGTTAGCATGTCAGAACAGTTTTTATTATTATATTTAATGTAATGTAATAGTTGGTAGTGTTGTATTAATTTCTCATAATCATCCAATTATTTATGCAGTACGTGCTATCCCTATGCCATTTTATGTGTTGTTACATAATTGGCTTGCCCTTATAGGGTGGTGGTGGTAGCTTCCGGGCGACTTAGCTGCGATCGCAGCAACTCCCAATAATAAAAAATGGACTAATTTTCGAGGTATTGGTGTTACTTATACTAAATTTTATTAACATTAGTCAAGCCGGTTAAGCGTGAAGAATTACCTTTAAGTATTCATGATAACTACATACCGTGCACTGAGAGGCGAGACGCTCTGGTCGTAGCTGGAGCTTGCTGAGAGGGATTCATTCGATATCATCCCGTTTTCCATGCCCAGGGGCACTCCGCAGTTCCCCACTTCGGCTACAGACAGAATTGACACGTTTTAATATAATAGCCAAGTCAGCCGACAAAGCATACAACGTCAAAGTGAAATACATGAAGCTATTCGCAAGGCATCCGTTGGTATGTGTTTGCCAATACAAATAGTCTTTAAGAACCTACAATTCTACTTAAAAGATAAGTTTGATAGAATAAAACGCCCATAGGTAAACACAGAGACACAAAAATGAAATCGAACATTAGCTGCTCCCAACCCTTTTTATTTGCCATCGATGTGGTCGGGTCTCTTTCCACAACAGGGAAAGACCTGGAGCATATTTTCTGTTAAAATGAAGGCTGGTGGACATTAGCTAACGCTGTCTAACGTAACTAGAAAAAGTTGATCGGGAACGTGTGCTGAGCGCAATAGGACTTATCGTTTAAGTAAAATTTCCATACATTGTTGTTACTGAAATTCGATATCAGATATTTTTGAGTAGTCCCGCATCGTACATTTAACAGACGTTTTTAACGTTATATGCCGTGCCGGTCACTTAAACTAATTAAAATGATAACGGCTAACGTTCGTTGCAACATTTAAATGTAACAGTCACATTTATATCGTTGGAGAGGAAACATCGACAACAAACATGCAGTAATCTCCATTCTGCGGTGAAGGTGCCAAAAGAAAGAAAAGCAATTACTTCTGCGATACGAGAATGTAACCACATAGCATATTATAGAGATAGAATAAAAAGCAGAAGTGGAAATGGACTACAGTTTCCTGTTTGCAATTTTTTAATTGGGCACCGATATCCTTCAATAAGTTAATTCGAAATTAATTACCCTCTCTTTCGACATGGCAACATATTTATCACTTGCGTTGAAGTTTTTCGAACATTCATTTTATATGAAGACATTACCACGCGAAACAGAAATACAGAGCGCTCCAACACACGAAATTACCTTAACATTTCCCTGCACATATTTGTGTTGCCAGTTCATTTTTAAAGAGGGAGAAAAATGGTAAACAACTCGCAATTTTACGCTGTCTGAAAACCTTAATTACCTTACTTAATTATAATGAGGTATTATGAATTTTATTGTTTTGCGCTTTATGAGAAGCAGCACTTTTTCTGTACTGAATTTTTATTTAATAAGGGGATGTGTAATTTTGCTTCTCTTTGTAGTCCCTTAGGCTGTCGTGGAACTATGGGATGGGATGATATTGTTTTTGTAATTTGATGTTTCACCTCGTAGGGGGCGATCTCACGTTTCGATTGTTATGTTCATTTTGAAATTTGAGTACCTGCTTGGTGTTCTGAACGTTATTCTATGGCCGTTGTTTATTATATACAAATGCGAATATTTTTCCAACTAACTAAGGTACACTTAGATAGAAATTGTATCTACATTTATATTGTATATAGGTATATATTTTTTGAAGCTATTTTTCGTCATTACTTTAATATGGCTAAAGTAGATGTTGGTTTGTAAGTATTATTTATTGACGATCGTACGTTCTACTTTTTTATTTATGGCTGTAATACGAGTACCAGCACCAGGTCAATATGCCATGCCTTTAATGACTTTCTCCTACACGCTGCCGTTGCTTATTGGCAACATCCCAACGTGAAGCAAATGTCAAATACCCCCTGGTGTAGGTATCTATGTGTATACTATATGTAAGTGTAAGATAAGGTACGTATTTTTAAGAAGTATTCGATATAAATATCCTAAACACCTGTAACAACTACAATAAAGACCATTAGGCAACAGATACAGTTTGGTTATTTATTGTGCCAGTTACAAAAAACAAGAAGAGATCATGTCATACTTTGACGAACATTCCTCGGGGATAGGTAAGCGAGCTTTAATTAAATTTATATTAAATTCTTTCCTTTTCTTCTCATTAAATACCTTGGAGCGCGTAAGCCACAGGCCGTAGCAACAAAGAGGGAATAATAATACATCCACTTTATTACGAGTTATCGTAGGGTAGGTAGGTATTTACATGGGGCACCTGCCCCGCATGTCGTCCCCCGGTGGAGGTAAAACCCAAAATTTTTGTTTATTTTCCTGCTTTTAATAAAACGAAAATACAATACACGACGGCGGTGAAGCACAAAGGGAGAACTTTGAACATGGTTTTGTGGATGACATTATTTTAACGTAGGTAGGTAAGTACGTGTTTGAACATACCGTTACATCCTTATTGTTCTTGTATCTAATCATATTATTTGTTATCCTTATGGGTAAAATCGGTGTTTATTTAGGTTATTGGCAAGAGTAAGTTTTATGTGGTCGGGTTAACATCAGTGTAATGTATTCTTTTCTTTGAAATTCTACACTCAAACCTGTCTTGGTTATCACGCTCCTCAAATATATAATAATATGATAGGTAAACTCTTGCCAGTGTCAGTAATAATTTGAATCGCAAAGATTTTTTTATAATACGTGGTAGGAAAGACAGTCAATGGAAAGACTTCATACGGGCGAAGGCCAATCCGCTCCTAATCCGCACGCCGCCACCAGTGACATATTGCACGAACAAATTACACACAGGCGGCGTCTGAGAAAAACAAACGTTATTGTATTATGGAGACAAACGATGCGGGACCGCTGCCACTAGGTGATTTTAATTATTGCAGTAGGTACACCCAACCCTAATGCTGATGCTACATAATATGTGCGAACGAAACACCACGTAGAAACTATGGAATATTCTTAGGGCCTGTTACGTAATCTTGAATTATGTTGGAAGTAGATAAGCTATCTTTCGGTTTAATTCTTATTTTCGCCTATGTAAAAATGACACATGCTTTCGCTGTATCTGAAGGTTTAAGTTTTGAAGATTGTGTGCAATGTAGTGACATGATGTCTAACTTTCCTAAACTTAATTTAACATTAAGTAAATATTAGTAACTGTTGACTACAACCAAGTCAAAAGCTGAA
The DNA here is from genome assembly GCA_018230765.1 of Ernsta delagoae. Taxonomy (NCBI): domain Eukaryota; kingdom Metazoa; phylum Arthropoda; class Insecta; order Lepidoptera; family Hesperiidae; genus Ernsta; species Ernsta delagoae. The sequence goes on from DWBH01000802.1 coordinate 8,603, forward strand.
ATAAGAAAACTGTTCATGGTTGTAAGTAGCAACTCGGTTATTTGCTGTCTATTTTTATGTGATAGTTAAAAGCCTTCATAGCTTCCTACCCGATCGTTGCTCTTGTGAATTCGCGTTTGAGAGGATTACAGGACATTGTGAAAGCAAAACCATTGAGCACGCTACACGCCTGTTGAGTGATTCGACAGTAATCCAGCATATTGCTTGGACAAATGGCACGAGAAAAACAAACGATGTCATCCGACAAAGATGAACGGACGAACAAACCAACCATGGTGGCTTTGTGAGTGAAATATACAAAACCTAAATATCGTGTTTTCCTTACTTCTGAAACATCTTGTTTAGGTATCATATATTATTAATCATATTTTTATTTAGAAATAATAAAAAGCTAAGTAAACCTATAAGTTAGCAGTTTTTATTTCACAGCTTGATCACTTTTTTAGCTGTAGTAGTACAGGTTAAATAATGTCTACTAGGTTACAACTACCTAGGTTATGTCTACTACCTATCTATGTTTTAGCTTTTATTGAAGACAAAGAAAATAACGATGTGTAGCTACGTAAATCGGTAAATTTGATTAAGGTTTTCGTTTGTTATTCGCAATCGAAGTTGCAGGTCAGTTTCAGACAAATAATGATAAAGTAGATTCACTAACATTTATAGATTAATAAAGAAAAATAAATCAATACAGAGACCAAATTACAATTAAAACTGAACAAAGGTAATATAGAATGTTTGAGATTGCCAAAATCGAAAAGCAATAGGAATAAAACAATATGTCTGGCCATTCGTTGTAAGCAGCGGGCCACGCAACATGCAATAACAAATATTGATTCCTATTCTCCAGGAGCACGTAGAAACCAATGAATTTCCGGATACGACTTTCTTTGTAAAAGTTTGATAACGTTTTCTACATTCTATGTTTTAAAATGTTCTGCCAAGTAAAATACGAAAAGCGGGAAAAATAAAATTACCATCTTCTGACTCGTTGGTGCTGGATAGCACGGAAGATTTGAAAGTTTTTCTCAGTGTGAGCTTAACATATTTTTATAATATTTCAATATAATCGGTAAAAGTAGATATCTATAAAATCTTTGAGTATAGATGTCATAGTTAAAATTTTATTGTAGCTTAGTATGTAGCTTAGTGCTTAATTGTAGTAGGTAGCACGGTAAACGGAACCGTGACAATGTTTACACATTACACGTAGCTTAATTAATTAAAAGCTAATCGGAATTTTTTGTCAAGTCAAGTAGAATAATCGCAAGGCAATCAAGGGGAGAATTAACTCCAATTTAAAGCTGGACCCTCGGCAGGCTAAAACTTGCTACCTCATTACATTAATTGGCCGTCGCAAAGGAGAATAACTATTAAAAATTCATTGTTTTCAGTCTTCTACCCGGTTCGCCTAGAGAGCATTATTAATATTTAACTCTGCTGAGACTCCACGGCTAATGCTCTTATTTTAAATTCTTACGAAACTTAATATTTGAGCGGAGGGCCCCTAAGGATCCTATGCCTTCTAATAATGTTTCCCCAATTTTTGGCAATTCGCAGTTATTTGCGTTAGGATGCTGCGCGACCGAGGACTGTATTTCAGATGTTTCTGCAGTGCCCGCAATGGAGAACGTTTTACGATAACACCAAAGGAGTATGATTTCGGTCGGCCTCACTGGGTAGAAAGCTAGACTTGCACGCTCAGTGGTACATAAATTTTCCGTTGGTACCGCATCGGAACCGCAGTAGCTACAACGACCTCCACAAGCCACGTACGTGTTGCGATGCCAAATAAAATGTTAAACGGATCTTCTGTTTAATATTACAGTGATCTAGAAATCAATCCTTCAGGTGTGTTTAAATGGAAATTCACATAAATCAACATAATTATGTTGGTCGTATAAGTGCATAAATAAAATGCGTTTACTTTTCTACTAATAATATCTCGTATATCTTGAAGTGAGTATACCTACATATCATAGGTACATATTTCCTCTAGGGGTTGGTTTCCGTCGCTTTCATTATTATTTGATTAGGTAGGTGGTTGGGAAAGTCGGCTCTTTCCGGAACGCATTACAGGTGCGTTGCTATTTATCTTGGTATAAACGAAATACTTACTGCTCGGGAGAAATTCGTGTTTGCAATAAAATTAAACAAAAAGTTTAAGAGTATTAAAGTGATAATAATAGTACATGTCATTTGCTTACAATAGGCATTACTAGATCTTAATAAAATAATTATTAGTTACAAATACAACATTCAATTGGATAAGTTTTAATTGTTCCTAGATACTATCTTCTTACCTGCAATCGGACCTGGATTTATAAAAGTTAAGAGACGAAACTATTCAAAGTATGCCACAAAAGATAAACATACATACA
>DWBH01000803.1:0-10980 GCA_018230765.1 Ernsta delagoae
GACAGACAGACAAAAACTTTTTTTTTTCAATTTTTAGCATCTATTGCTCTAATAGAGGCCCCCCATATTATCATTTTTTAAATATTTTCAATGTACAGGCCTTTTACAATTTTATTAGAGATAAACAGCTGTTCACCTTGTCAGACTCCCACATAACAAGCTCATGGCAAGCGTGATGGGGTCCGTCCGCTTTGCGTTGCAACCACACTAGGTTACCATTAGGACTGAACCTTGGAGACCTCACTGACATGCCTTCGGTGGAAAGCTTTGCTGAAATAGTAAAATACACGGTTATGGTAACACAGTTACTGTAAGAGGTACCCAACATAGTGAGATGTGATAAATTATTGATAGATATAGATAATCGTAGTACATAATAAAAGATATTATTTTTCTATGTTAAAATCATAAATCAAATGTAAAAAGGAGTTATTTGATTGACTGAATTTGATGATCTGAACATTACATTACAGTGATATTGAAGAATGAGTTTTTACAAATAAAAGCAAGAATGAGTGTCGGATATAAGTTTTGCAAGCAAATATTGACAAAAAAAAATTGGTATATTTTTTTAAAAACCAGGATAATTTAGGCCAATATTGATAAATGTAACTTAAGGTTGGAGTATTTTGACTATGAAAAACACACTCAACATGACTCAATCTTGAGGTCCATTTATAAATAGACCAGGCCCTATTGGTACCAATCAATACTTACTCATAACGCCATCTAGCGTTAACTGGAAGATGTATCCCGGACGGTTGGTACAAAATATGAGACCGAGACGCTGGGGTGCAGTCTCGTAAGCGATGCCCACCACGCTCTTACCGTCTGGCGTGAAACGGACCTTCAATAGAACGAAATATGGTTCAAATTCTATTGTTTAGAGAATAATAGTGCATGGTCCACTATATTGTTTATAGCGAAAAAGATGTTAAAGTTAAAAATTAAATCACGACGTGAATAATAATCAAACTTTGTAGGCGTAAAGAGGTATAAAATTTCATAAAATAAACAAATGAATGTTACACAAATTACAGACTACAATTTTATCGCTTTATTTACTTTTTACACTTCATTGTTTTATTTACTTTTTTAAACTATCACAGAGATGATGAGCGGTAAGATAATTATGTCATTACAACTACGATTATTACTATGTATGTTGGTACAGTATAAGATCACAGACAGGTCCTCAAGGAGTACTTTGTGAGGCGTGCATGGTACCAAAGCCAACATTTAGAGACCTTAAGATGATAAATAAATATTTATAAATAATTTCCATACCTGTCCAGGACACCAGTCCTCTGGCAGCCCATCCAGGATGGTCAGCGATTCATTCTCGAGTTTGCACACAACGATAACAGAAAAATACTTCCCAACCAACTGCTCGCCCCAATCCTGTCTGTAAATATACTCCTCGCCCTAAAAAAACAATAAAACATGTATAGATTTGAAGAAGGTATAGTGCATTTTGCCTAATTCGCCCTTTTGAGAATTTGCCCTGAAATTTGTTATTAAATAGCATTCCTACTATGTAAGAAAAAACAAAACATTGACTTGTATGTAAATGATTATGATAAACACTATCACTGTAGGTGATAGGATTGGTACGGCAGTACATTCAATAGTTTCTATGTGGAAAACTAACAATCGTCCATCCATCCATACTTACATACTTTCGCGATTATAATATTAGCAGGATTTATCGAAACAATATCTTATTGCAGCAAACTTATTGTGTTAAACTTATGAATGTTTTCGTTTCACACAAAAAATCGTTATCAAACTTACTTTTTTCGCTGAGCTGCCTTCATCTTCAGTCTTTTCCTCGCCTTTCCTTTTAATATACGGCTCCGATTTCTTCAATTTCTTCTCAGCTACATAAACCAACGCTGATTCGTCACTGGACCATTCCAAGCCCCCTAATTCGGCTAAAATATTTTATGAAAATTATTTATTTGTACAAATATGGATATATAATGGTCTTACAATTATAATATAAAGCTGTTTGCCATATTTCACCACCAATATACCGGACGTCACAGTTTATAAGACAACAGTGTATGAGTGTACTATATAATAAAACCTGTACAAAGCACCTACAAAAGCTAATAATAATACTTAAATGTGCTTACAATCAACATACACATCTCCATGCATATCCACAGCAGACAGATCTATGCTATGCACTAAGCTGGTCCTGGACCATACTTCCATGAACTGCTTTTTATTATCTTTGTTATCTCTTTCCTCCCTGATCACAGCTTTGAAGGCTTCTGATGGAGACACGGATGATATCAGCCTGGACAGATGTAAGCAAGACAATGTGTAGGTAAATTTTATTTGTGAGTATTTAATGTGTGTACCTACTTTAACAAAATATATGGTAACTTGAAGAAATAGTGTCAGAGTAGCAATGTATTCTCATAAAATAGGTTACAATAATATGACATCAGATAGACTTTACATAGATGGAATCAAATCATATTCATAACGAAACATTTACAGCTTTGCATCGTTTAAATGGTCCTAAGATTAATTTCAAGCGAGGCTGAGCTTTGATTGGTCAATATAAATTTCTTTTCCCAGCCTGGGTGTGTGTGTGTAATTGTCTTTGTGTGCGTCCATGGCACCCAAGATGGAGGAAATCCCAAATATTTATTACTTACTCATTGCTTACATCAACACCAAAGTCACTTTCAGATATAACCCTTATGTCATCCTTAATATCCAGCACATAGTCATGGATGTACTTAGTGACTTTGCCCTTGTCCAGGTTGCGGACAGACCATCTAGCGGAGACTCTGTTGCCATCCTTGTTGAGCCTTCCACCAACCACTGATGGTATATTTGCTAATGTTTTGTACGCGTTTACTATTGTCTCAATCTGGAAGTTTCAAATTTATTATCACAATACACTTATTAAAGCTGATAATAAGAGAGCATAATATTAATGACCACTACTGGGCTGGGGCTCTCCTAATAAGTCCTCAAGCATCCTCCACCACATTGCTCCAAATATTTGGTTATTAGCTTATAATAACACTCAGTGTTTCTCAAATTGGATAGTAAGTAGTAGGGTAACTCCTCTTATTTTTATTTAATGCTTTCAGGGAAGCACAGCCAGCTGCTCCACCTAATTATGACTTACCTGAGAGGACATCCTGAACATAGAGTCTTGTAAGAAACACAAACTTCACTGATGAACAATCGGTATGTCTGAAAAATTTTTTTTTGATAATATTAGGTTTCAGTGAAATTTTAAGAGTGAAAACACCCTATTCTACCTTCACAGCACCTTGGAGAAATGTTGCAAATCAAGCACAATGGTAACCATCCTACTGATAAGATATAACTAACGTAACATAAAGATAATAATATAACTAAAATAATGTTCTTTACATATGTAATAGCAATGATATAAAGATAAAGACCCTACTTTAGCACCTACTATACTCAATGTAGCTAGGTATCTAGATAACACTGTTTAAACTAAATACTAGCACAAATTCTCAGCAACAATTTTATTAACAAACAAAATGCATTTACCTACCTATGAATTTACTCCCTTTTTACTACCCCAGAGTACCTACATTATAAAAACTGAGGCAACATTGATGATCTACCACTGATAAAAGCTATTACTGATTATAAAATAGAGTATTTGTATCATTTACACGTATTGTACTCCATTATTACACTGCAATAATTTTCTGGTATGTAATTAATTGTAGATGGGCAAGTCTAAATTTCAAATGTTTACAAATCAGAAACGAGAGCAACTAAGTTACAACATTATCGCAGCAAAATTTACCTTCAGGTTTCTGGGCTGGAAAATTCAATTCAATTAAATTAATAAAACAGCTGTTCGGCACCTTCAGCAAGACGTTCGGCGGCCGGCGGCTTATTATATTAATTTTATTTTTGTTTGTTTGACAAGTTCTTTGTTGTGATATTTGACTTGACATTTGGATAACTTGCCTTCCGCTGCTACGACTGCCACATTGACATTGATTGACATTGACTTGATAAACTTGACAACTGACATGACACTGACATTGTCAAATTAAGGTAAGGTTTTTTTTCTACTTTTTGGCTTTGGTTACCAAGTAGCATTGCTTGTAGCATTCATAGTAATTATAACGTGCCAATCACTAAACAATTATGATTTATCTCTATGAAAAAAATGCTACTAAATAAAAAATAAATATGCCGTATAATGATCAAGTTTACGAGCCACTTACTTATTTCAATCCGCTTTCAAATCGGGCTACAATACTATAATTTTTGTGTCCTTGACTTAGGTATAGGTTCCATCCAACCTATCTGAAAACAAAATAAACAGATAAAATTAACGCTGTAGTTTACGTTACATTAGGTAGACATAATTACCAGCAAAGAAAGTATTTTATTTTAATGTTTCTCTGAATTAGGGGACGTCGGGGAAAAGCGAACAGGGAGGGAGGGTAAAGTATTAGAAGATGTGATTAAAGGCGATGTTCTACTGACTCACTAGCTGAAGCTACAGCACTGCTTAGGTACACATATTTCATGGTATTAAAATGCACTTCGATTCAAAATATAAATACCGATATCATTATCACAATTATTTTCTATTTATTTTTAACTAAAGTAAACAATTTTTTTAATGATCTTTCTTTATTTTACACAATGACTGCCCTTAAATCCAACTTCTGAACCCATAATTCTTAATATTTTCTATAAAACCCGCTAACTGTAAATTGGACACTAGAATTCCAACAAAAACTATATCCAACAAATAAAAATTAGGTCCTGAATTATAATAAATCATAGTTGTTGATTGTAGTGGCAGTATTACTTAGCCCGTATACGGGCGTATTAACAAAAGCAACTTAAGATTGAGAATCATCTTGAGTGCGCGTTTCCATGCTTATTTTCGCACTCAATACACACTCAATCTTTAGTTGTACTTATGAATACGAGCCAAGGAAAATGAAAATAAGTAGCACTCTTGCCTACAGGGGGTAACGCGTACGTCACAATGCGGCCAATGCGTCGCCGCGTCGCGCCGCTCGATACGCGCGTGGCGCACGTCCCGCGCGGGGCGGCGGCTCAGCGCCTCCAGTCGGGATGACCCGCCCCGGTCCATACACCTGCCCTTACGCGGTGCTCCCAACAAAAGCTAATTTTTGAGAACAATTTAAAACAGGAGCCATATCATTACCAACTGTCATGCTAATGAAGTTTGTGATAACGAAGTGACGATAAAATACGGCTGGACATGTTTCGTGACAAATTATAAAATATACAGTAGAATTAAAGATACAGAACATTTAGAAAACATTTACTAAGCTATAATTAATTAGTTGTTACATGAGTTATGTTAATGAGATGAAGTTTTAGCAGCATATAAGTATCATTAACTGAACAGACACTAGAAAATTTTTATTCAGTGACCCAGAGTACTTAAGTCTCTAAAAAGACTTTAGTAAGCTGAAGAGAAAAATCAACTAAATTTCGTAAAGACGCACAAAAAAATATAAACATGAATGAAATTGATCTTATAAAGGAAGTGGAGAAGCACCCGATACTTTACGACAAAACTGTTAGAGGGTTCAATAAAGCAAAACTAAGAGACGAAGCATGGAAGGAAATACGAAAGGCACTTGACGCATCTGGTAAGTTAACACTAAATTTAATTTTGTATCTCTGTATTGAATCTGGGCAAATAAACAATTAATGGGTTCCCTCTCCTGTCAAGAACCTGTGTGTGCCCAGCTGTGGGACAGAGACGATTTCTTGATGATTCCAAATTCCGAAGTTAATAGGACAATTTGTAATATTATATGTAAAAAAAATGTTTTACCTAAATAAACCCTAGTCAAATTTGAAATCTGTTAATATTTTCATGTTCCGGTGTAAGGTACTAGCTCTGTAACTGTCCCAACTACAAAGAAACCTCCAGACTCCAATGATTAACACTTATTCTCTTCAACTTTACGCCTTAACTTCCAGAGACTGAATGCAAGAAACGCTGGCGATCTCTACGCGACTCCTTCATAAAGTTGCAACGCACACACGGAAACCGAACCCGTTGGCCCTACCACAACTCCATGCGCTTCCTTATACCACATCTGGACCAGAACCAGAGGCCCGAAGTATTATAGTAAGAGAATTTTAAGAATATCTATATAATATGTATATTTTAGTAACTACGGCACATGACATTTAACATTGAGCTGACATGATAGTGTATGCCACAGATCCGTTAGTTTGTAATCTACTACCTTCAGGTACTTCAGTATTTTTCGCTATTTTTAAACAATTCTGAGAGCATACAAATAAAGTTAAATCCTTTCTATTACTTAGTTTAAAATAGTCTCCAAAAACGTGCCTGTAGCATTCCGATTCAAATAAATTATCTAAAAAAAATTAAAATTCCTAGCAAAAAAGAAGAAGAAGACTCCGATTCAGATGGAAGTAGACAGCGCGGAGTCAAACGTAAGCTTTATGAAGAAGAAGACGATGAAGACTCTCAGCCAGCCAAAACGGCTCGTCTCAACTCCACAGACGACGAAGCGTCTTGCCACTGCTCTAGAAATGATCCAGATGAACTGTTCCTACTCAGCTGCGCTCCTATCCTGAAACGGCTGAATACCAAGCAGAGCGCTGTAGCCAGACTCAAAATACAACAGGTTCTTCTAGAAGCCGAATTCGGTAATACCACAGATCCAGCCGGTGATTGCGACATGGACAGCAATGAAAATATTGCCGCTTGAGGATTATATTATAATTTTATATATCTTAGTTTTGTTATTTTTGTTGAAGTGTTGGTGTTGAGTATCAAGAAAAGAAGAGTAAGTTATTATTATACTAACATTAAGTACCTACACATACAAATTGTAATGTACGTGAATAATTGAGACGGCAAATATGTCCATTCCAGCATTACTAGCAACTAGTAGATTAAATTGTATTAATGTCGTGTCATCAAAGTCAAACCAAGCCCCGTTTCCTCTCGCCTAACTTTATACATAGGTAATAATTTTATTATTCTAGTGTTAAATCCCGTTACCATCATGATTTTTTATTAAATATTGTGTAATTATCTAATAGATTATTATACAGTTTAAAAAATAATTAGGTAGATATTATTATCTACTTATCTATTTCTATATGTATGTAAATCCGAATATTCATCATAAATTATTGTGTTATATTTCATTAAACACTTTAATGTCTGTCTACATTCATTTGTTGAAATTGAAATAGGTACACACGATTAAATAGCACTAACAGCTGACACATCACTTAAATACTTGACCTTTTAATTACCTATACCTAAGAAATAATAACACCTTACTTAATTGCATTAAAGTAATTGTCGCGGTACAAATTGCAAAGTAAGCATTCCCGTTATTTTTCACTTAACTAGTAGGTAATCATTTTTTATTTTGTTCATACCTATTTTTTTTGTCACAACATCTTTCCCGCCTAGCCTCAATTCAATTGAGTTACCCCTATCTTTGATTGATTAGGTATCTACAGGATTAAAAAATGCAATAGGCAGATGGATGAATAAAAAATAATAAAGGTGGATATAGGTATGTATATAATATAGCTAATTATGCCAGCGACTTCGTTCGCCAAAAAACTGGAGAAGTTATATATATGAACTCCAAGCAGTCCAATCGAAATAAAATATAGCCTAGTTTAAATTAAATTAAGCCTATTCTAACACATTAGCTTAAACCGCATCCAAATCGGTTAAGTAGTTTTTGAGATTAGAAAATAGATTTTTTGTTCTATTGCCTTTTAAAGTAAGACGTAAAGACTTTACTACTCGTTCTTCTCAAATATCTTCAATGTACATGTACAGTGTTGTTTATAAGTTTGTTATCGCTTATCAACAAACAGAAAGGTTACTCATAATGATAAGTGACACCACTAAACTTTCTCTGAATTTGTTAAGGAAATTAGCCAACCCCGGTAACCTATTACCACTTGGTCGTCTGAAAAATAATGCTTCGTTCCTGTCATAGCAAATTCAACCTTAAGTTTAAATACAGTAAAGTTTTGATCACATGCACGTGCAAAGATAACATTTGCATTGCAATTGTGGCTGCTGACTAGGTACCTATGTAAATATATGGATTGCATTTACATACAATCTAACAATCATGAAGTCAAATGCGTTATCACGTTGATAAGCATGCGTACCTAGATACCAAAGTAAACAGTTTCTTTAGTTCCCCAATTAAGTAATTTACCTTGTCAAGTAATTAGTAGGGTGTTAGTAGGTAATAGTTACAAGTTTTACAATAATCTTAAAGGGATATAAGGGAAGTAAGATTAAATACACAATACTTACTTACCTATGATACTTAACCTACACAATACATACTTACCTATGTTGTTGTAAGTAGATAGAATTGAAGTAATAAGTATTATAGTAGAGCACACATAAGCGAAGCAATTTCCCGCGCATTCTTCAGCCGGCGTAGTTAATTTGTAGTTAATTAATGATCTATACTTAGTTGAAGGTTAATAAAAGGCCTGGCGGGACACGCAGCGGGACCGCAGAATTCGGCTCGTAAATGATGGTAAGCTCAAATACTTAGCGGAAACTAATACCTGATACCTATTATTTCTTCTTAAAAATAATTTAATAAAATACAATTGAACCAAATAAAATCTAAATTGAGATTGAGATTTAATAAAAACTATTGAAATTAAAAAGAAAATGTATTGCTCAATAGAATAATAAAAATTGGAATACGTATCTACATAAAAAGAAAACAAAAGACAAAAACACTAATTTAAAAAGCGAACGACAAAAGATTTTATGTGATACCTAGACAAGTAGATTTCCACGATAATCGCAAAGTATACCTAAAGGGAATTTAAGTACCTACCAGACCTACCTCCCCAGGATTTTTTATAGGAATGTAGCTACATAAATATATATAGTACTTATCACAAACTGACACTTAATCTTTCTGCCTCGGTAGGTATTATTTTAAATTGATCGATTAATTTAAGTAGGTAGCTATATGTATATACCTACTTTGATTGTGTAAATTGATGCACTGCTTTATATAGAACCAATTTTTTTCACGAAGCATCAAATTACAGTTGAATTGCGACAATTTGTGAGCAATTAACTCTTCATTGCGTAGTTCAGCGAAATAATGACACCATTGAAGCTAGTTCAAGCAGCCTATTAAATGAAAGTTATTTTAAAAAACTTTTTTCGTGTAATTTCAGAACATACTTAGGTCTGTACCTATAGGTATATTATAATTATGTAGTTAGTTAGTTCAAAATTGGTGAATAATAAAAAATCTAGAAAATCCGCAATCCAAAAAATAATTATGTATCCAGTCTACTCCTGAAACTTCGATTTTTTTTAATCCTAACATAGGTTTTTTAGCTTCAAGAACAGTCATATTTTTATTTATTTATCTGTAATATATTAATTTTACCTATTATCTATAGCATTTAATATCTTAAATGGACAAAATATTGTCGACAACATCAAAAAATCACACTTATCAGGCATCATTGTAATAAAAGAACACATTATATGTAATATCCATAATTATAATTACACACATGATAATACAGTTGTAGGTATAATTACAATCAATATCACATTGCGCACTTAAACTTACAATTTACTATAATAAACATTTTGGCAATTACCTACCTACATACCATCACTGGGCACACAGTTAAATCAACAGTTTTATACAAATTAGTCTATTAAATAGTATTGAACTACTTATCTATACCTACAATCTAATCTATTTACACTATCTCAACAACGGGAGGCGTAATGTGTGGAATTTTTTCAAACAGTTTCAAGTCCCTTCCATACATTTGTAGTAATTCCAGCGCTACCCCGTTCGTCCATCCGAAGCCCTCTTGAACTGCATACTCGCCACCGCCGCCGTTATGGCCAGGCTGAACCGCGCTGTACTTTTCAAACATCTTCTGCCATATGCTGTAGCCAATATAATTCGACCTAATCCACAATCTTGCTTGTTCCTTAGCCAATTGCTTCGCTTCGTCATTCCCGCTCATATCCAATCCACCAATAAGAATACTCTGCAGCGGTGGCCACGCGTTTGGGTAATCCCATTGTTCACCTGAATGCAACACTGATGCAGGGACTCCGCCAGGGTAATTTAATGCCCCTGTAGATAATAGGTAATTTACTATTTGAGCGGCGTACTTTGGGGCGTCGTACGGTTCAACGGCACCAGCCCACAGCGGGGTTACACAACTTGGATAGAAGTGTCGTCTAGGTAAGCCAGCCTGAGCATCGTAGTCGTACCACACACCATCGGTAGGATCCCAAAGAACATTTTCAATCGCATTTCGCCAATATTTAGCTAGACTCCACCACTTTTGCGCCTCACGTCTATCTTTGAGCCGATTTCGAAAGTCGCCCACAAGTTCCAAGGCGCCAGCGAAAATAGCATTTAAATCAACAGGAAGTATTCGTGATGTGTGCACATCCGTCAAGTTTCCCACGACAGCGCTGTCTGCTGTGATGAACCATCGCGAGGAAAAATCCCACCCACTTTCTGCTGCACTTTTCATCTCCATGTAAAAGTCCTGTCGCATATCCATGTTGGGCAAGATCTGGGCATTCGTGTAGTCCTCGTAGTAAGATTCTGGTCGAGGTCCCTTACCTCTGTTATCGGCCAGATAACGTAATAAAACGTAGTCTTTTCCGTTGATTTCTACTGTCACTTTCTTCTTGTCTAGCCAGTATTGCAATTCTTTTTCCACAGTGCCGATATTACGTTCGAGCCATGCGAGATCACCCGTAATTGCAAAATAACTAGCAACCATCGCAGCCAACAGAGGTGGTTGGCTCCGCCCGAGGTAGTAGATACGACTACCATTTGGAATATATCCTAACTTTTCGACGAGATGCAAGAGATTTTCTATCATATCTTTCGCAGTTTCAGTCATGTTGCTTAT
>DWBH01000804.1:0-10978 GCA_018230765.1 Ernsta delagoae
CGTGATCCGTCAGTCATTCAGGACAAAGGATTTTATATAACTATATAGATATATAGATTGTGTATTTATTATTGATATCGTTAGGGTAATTTAAAAAACTTTTAATCAAAATAATACTTGTTCTAAAACACAGCAGTATGTAGGTACCTACTAGTAGCATTAGCTTAGAACTGAGATGACTCAAAAATCTAGCATTCCTGTTTTCTTCATTCTGTTTCGCAACCGGCTCTCGCGCAGATATATCCAATACAACAAATATCAATAAACACTGCATCGTTTCAAGAATAATCACTACTAAAGTATCGTTGGATACCTATTACCTCAACCAAAGCGTACCTTCGTATGCACCTTGCGTGTTTACTGCTAAGAAACGCACATGAATCGTTCGTAATCAACAGATAAGTGATTCCATTACAGTTTACGTATTAAATGCCCTCTTATCAGATATTTAATGGCACGCTTCATATCGAGACTACCAATTTGGAGTTTAAGTTCAGTGTTTATTGGTACTTGCTCGGTTTATGTACGATCACTGGTTTCAGCGTTTTAGACATGGAAGAATGAGTATTGTGGAGAACGTAGCGATAGAATTTATCTTCCACTTGAAGTGCTGGTGTAATGCTGTTTTTATAATTTTGGCCTATGTTTAGCACTAGCTGACCGTCGCAACTTCGTCTGTATCACATGGGAGTTATAAACTGAGTGATGTAGGTACTTTTATACCTCTCAAAGAAAATTTAAAAAGTAGCCTATGTTCGTCAGGGGTGGCAGTCGGTTAATAGCTGTTTCGGTCAATAGTCGGTTATATATTGATTTAAATAAACGGTTATAAGTGTTATTGTTGAACTTATTTATTATCTTAGATTACTAAGGCCGGATTCGACCAAACGTGGTATAAGTCTTATCCTGCGTCTAAAGTCAACAATTATTCCAAAGTTAGAGAACTGTTCGTTTTACCAAACCTTATACCGGGAAAAGTTGATGCTTTTATAATCCAAAGAGCAAAGGCCTTCTAGGTATAGTTATTCTGTGATTTCATAATGTTTGGTCGAATCCAGCTTAAGTAATAATACGATAAGTAGATATACAGTTAATATTATAACATCATCTTCTCCTTCACAAGATAAAGGTAGGGAAAGAATTTGCCGCTGTAGATAATACACAAACTTATCGATTTGATATTTCACTACAGAAATCAAGACAAACGTGATCCTGAGTAACAGCGATCGACAAATCCTGTAGATTACTCGCTGATACACCCGTATGTTTATGTGACAGCGCCAACCTCTGCCGGACTTTGTCGGTAGGGCTGCCAAAACTTATTATGGCTAGTAAAATTTTATGTGTTACGTAAAGGCACAAAATAGTGAACGAAAGGCAGAAGATAGTTAAGGAAGTAAATTTTGTTCAACCATAAAGTATTATTATATATGCATAGTAAAATAGTTAAAGACAGTAAAATTTTATGTTTTCCAAAAAGGCACAAGATAGCAAAAGTCAACGAAGTAAATTTCATTCAACCATAAACAAATAATTACAATATTATATGCATATATGTTTTAATATTATACGCATATATTATGTATGTTATATGCGCACACATTTGCAAGCAATGAAAGATGTCGTGAGATAACGGATTTAAAAAATATAAACAATGAAACATATTAGTAGTAAAAAACGTCGACGTGTAATTCTTTGAAATAATAATATCATCTGCAATAAATAATAATTAATATCAATATGTTATCTGACTTCGGAATTATAATTTTAAAATAATTTAAATTTAAATTTCAGTAAATAGCATTTATCGAGGAACAAAATAAAATAAAACGTCATACAGCTTCAATAATTTCTGAATAACTTCGATATTTCTACCAATATAGGACACAAAGTTGGCTTTAATATGGAGAAAATAAACTCCGCGAACTAGATAACTTACATCGGAAAGATAAATACAAAGATAGTAGCAACTGTATACGAGAATTAGTATATTCTCGACCATAACTCGCAATAAACGATAGCGAACGTACACGCTTCGCAACAAAATCTACAACAAAATATCCCAAGTCGACAGCGTAACGTAAAGCAGATAACGAAATTCTAAACTGAAATTCGCAAACTTTAAAAAAGGAATTTCGAATCGCCATACACAGCGAGGTAATAAAATAAAATAAAAATGCAAATGTTATACAGTTGGCAGCCCTGTTCCGATCCGAGGAGATAGGGGAGGGTTGGTAGTGGCCGGAATAATATTTCGGCTCACAAAACGACTCCAAGTTTTAATAGTGTACCGTCATGTTTATGTTATGGGCAGCGGAATCGAACGAGTGGCCCCCGAGACTGTGATATAAGGCATTCGGCGCTAAAAGGTGAGACCGGGAATATGGTTCAGACTCCAGACAGGTCTTTTTGCGCTGACGGGAAAGGAAACTTTATTCATCTGAAACTGGAGTTTATTGTTGAATAACTATTTATTGGACAACTATTGTTCAAAGTGACGGATTTTAGGGAGATATAGGTTGAAAAAATTAAGGGAGATAGATATTATTAAAATCATTAAATACAGTTAAAAATCAATCATTAGTAATCGAGAAGCACGAAAGCTCAAAATATTAATCATAATTTTATGAAATACATACGTCATTGTCCACCATAATCTTTAATAGTCGATTATCAGTTTCGCATTATGTCTAAGATTCTCTTAATAAAACAATTACTCATAATACAAGTCTATAATCTCATTAATTAATTATAAAATAAATAAATTATAATTAGAATTTCTGTATAAATATTTATTTCGTCAACGTCAAGGCAGATTTATTTATCTTCTGTTGTCCCGAATTCTGACGGGATTGATTCGACGTTGTCACAACAGATTACGCACACGCCGGTGCCTTCCTGAATGAAAACACGCAAGTTGTGACGTAATTGTGTCAGCAACACAGAATATAATGTAGCAAAAATAACGAAATTCATAAAAATAACACACAGATAATGACGATTTTAACTAGAACAATTAAAACTTTGTAAACAAACTACTTTTTATTCAAAAGTGATTTTAAAATCCCTCACGCCTGACAAATTTATGAACGCCTGATGAACAATTCAAATGGTACATATTTGTGATGGCCAAAATGTACCACACAAAAGTTTAAAGCCATAATTATGACCCATAAACCATGCAAGAGCCCCCAAATGTTCTAATCCTAACTGCTCCAAGACACCATCAATCCTGGGCGCGGCAATCCCATGAACAAACCCCCTAAATCACTGGGTCTTTGTCCAGGTACGGGTTTGATTTAATATAATGGCCATATGCATTAGACGATCAATTGCTCATCAATTGCGCAGTTAATTTGCAGCAAACAGCCGCTAATCCGGCGGACAGCGTCTTGTGCTGTTACGGATATTGCTATTGCTAGCAATGGTAATTAATGGACACTGTCTTCTATCAATTGGGTAGGATAGACGTTTATGCCCTCGAAAGATCTGCAAATGGTTCTTGGGTAACTAACAACAATGTTTTGGACATAGTGTAGGTAAGCTAGAAAGATAAGAACTGACAGTTTTATACCGTATCCAGATGACACTTACAATTAAAATATTAGCTCGGTGATAATATATGTAGGTTTGTGAATTTTGTGATGTTGGTAGGATATTAACGTAAATATTGCCTTTGGACTACAGGAAACAATCTATTTGCCCTAGAAGCACTATTCAGAGGAGGAGAAGATTTTCAATGGCTATTCTGTCCCGATAGACAAACCAGTTTGAACATTCAATATTATAAATGCCCTCATAAATTTTACATATTTCTGACTAATAAGTCCGACTACGAAGAAGCGAAGGATTTTCTCCTTCTACCATTCCTCAGACATTTTCCGTAAGTACTACGTAGGCAGTTTAATAGCTAATACATCTAGACACGTATTAGAGAGCCCAAGTCGTAAAGGCAGCGACACACCCCATCGATCTGGAGGAACACACGCGCCCGACAGCACAACACATCTTGGAGGCAGCGCGCTCGTAAATTGCTCGTCTTAATTTACACCCGGCTATTGGCAAGGCTCGGCCGGGCTTATTGATAGGCCGTTGTCGTCTTGAGATATGGCGGCGGCAATTTGTACCGAGGCTTGGGCCTTGCTGTTCATCAATTAGTGGCCGTTTGAGAAAAATTGGCGGGGAAGAAGTGTTTGTGGAGCAACCCTGGAGGAGATTATGTAAGTAAACGACTTTATTCGCTTCGATAGAATATAAATCTCAAAGTAAGTAGTAAAGTGATCAGAAGCAAATTTGTTATTCCAGAAATATGAGCTGCTTAAAGTGACTAATAAGATGGTATTCCATTTGCAACTTGCAACGAAATAATTAGGTACAATACTTAAATAATTCAGTTCCTTGAGAACACAGTTCGTTTTTGAAAGTACAGATTGAAGTAATATTTCCATATTATTAACTCATACACATTCATAAGACCAAAAATTGCTGTATGAAATCAAATAAACTTTTTGATAAGTGAGAAGTTGATCAATAAAGAACACAAAACAAATGGATAAACAGAAAATGACGATACCAATATCAATGAAGAATTAGAAGTAAACAGAAGCGCAAATGGAACGATACTCCATCCAGATAATCTCATCCGCAGCAGCGCAAAACCAATAAACAAAGCTGGCGAGCTTAAAATCAAAACTAGCGAATATTGCCGCAGTTATACACCGCGGATCTCACCTGACTAACTGCCTCTAACCGCCTCTAACTGGCTTCAACCGGTTCTGTTTCAGGGTTGCCACTTTATACAACTTTGCAGCGTATGTCTGAATGTAATTAAACACCCTTTTTTATTTTTAAAGAGAGCGATTTTAGACATTTATATTGAATTACTATTGAGATTTTAATAAATTAAGTGACAGGTTTGTTAATACATACATACATATTGTCACGCCTCGTTCCCAAATGATTAATGGCTAATGGTAATGATAATATAAGGAATATAAACTCAAAACAAGATAACAGTAGGTACAGTTTATATCTTATGTAAAAATATTTGTATACAATTTGTATTGTATTATATTCTTATTGCTTAAACGAGTAATTGTATTTATACGACTTTGACAGGACTATGTTTTAAATTATGAACTATAAAAAACTGAACTTTTTTACTCTACCTACCCCTTTTTTCAATAATTTTTAAACGTACCAACGTAATTGTTTTAGTCAACCCTAAAACCAGCGTGCGCTGACGCGAACCGGTGTAATCCGGTGCAATCCGGTACGCAAACTTCGCACCGCCCTCGCTTTGTGGTGCACGCGCCTCGCCACTCTCAGTTGAAAACAATATTGTAATTGACGATTACAAAATCTACGGCCCGAATTAATAAATACGATGTAAGATTGACTGTATCTTGAGTACGTGTATAAGTAAGAAAAACGCACATTCAAGGTTATTTTAAGATGTTCTCTCAGTCTTCAGTTCTAATTGTAAATACGAGTATGGGCCTACGAAGGTCGATGGTCTGCGAAGAATGTCGAAGAAGAAGTATGTCGTCTGCGCCGCACTTTAATATTACAAGTTTGATCCGACCAACATATTTTTATACACTGTTGATTATTTTAAAGAAGAGGATGTTAATTAAATAAAAACGAATAGTATACAGCTTTGTTCTATTCCACTAGAATGTTGAGCAAAGCAAAAACAACAGTGCAACAATTCCAGCGTGCAAACCAAACATCGTAGCAAACATTTAGAGCGTTTCGGGTAAAAACGGCAACTATTATCGGCTACCCTTTTAGCTAAATGTCAGTTCGCAATGAAATCGCAAATGTCCCCAAACGGCGCGTCGTAAAGATGGTCTCCGTGTTAATGCAGCGTGGCGGACTGTCTTGGATCATTGCATCGTGTGGTCACAATGTACGAGGATGCTACATACAGTACAGTGCTATTTCTAGCATTTTCGCTGTAAAAGAACTTACAGTTTTTAAAGGTTTTTTGCAAAACTTTTTTTTAATTTAGATCCATTCAAATGAAAAATAATACAAGATCACGACAGTGTGGAGATGTGTAGTGGTTGAATAAAATGTTTTGCTTTTAAAAACGCAAGGTTATAACGAAGGCTACATAATAAACTTAAAATTCACCCTTCTTTTTCTTCGCATAATTATTTACTTATGTCTCTTAGGTTCATACTAATAAAGGGAGCTTAAGACTGATAATTATCTTGAGTCTTTCATTGTTATGCTTACACTCAAGATACACTCAACCCTAAATTGTTTATTTACGGGCCTTAAAACAACCCCCTCGTCCATCCCTCCTATTTTTTCTCACATCACTATCTGACATTTAGTTAGGTACAGCAGCAGTTAATTAATAATGCAGAACAAATCGAATCCCAGCCCGATAGTTAAGTGTGAGTGCCATTAATCATTTCATTGTGGGACGAGGGTGACAACGAGTCAGCCTGTATTGTGGATTTGTTGACAGGGATCAAGCCGACAACCGTCCTATTCTGGAATCGGGATTTCGAATTACGGTATGGAGTTTAATCGACATCTTTTTTATATTTCTAATAATTATTAAAATAATTTACAGTTGTTATAGAATTTTTGAATTATTTATAATGAAATTAATTTAATATTTTACATTATTACAATAACAGTGGATGACATAAAATATAAACACTAATGTCGGCGTGCTTTAAGGAAATTGAAGCTACAGTTATACATTATAATTTTTTATATTTTTGTAAACATAAAAATACCAATATATTTATTTAATATTTTTACAAATAAAATCAGTATTTCTAAAAAAAAATAAACTTAAATTAGGTATTTGTTATTTTGAACGTGATATCGCAAAACATATCAAATGTCATCACAGAATAAGCCTCCCGTCCCCACTCAACGTAGTGAACAATCACAACTGAATGGACGCGAAACAAAAGGCGAGCTCCTTTGTACTAATGAAGAATGGTCATCCTAGCCGTAGTGTGTTAGGCGTTAGATTAATTTGAGGCCACTCGGGACTCAGTTAAATAATAGTGTTTATTGATTCTAACAACCTTATAGTATACTTAGAGTTTATAAGCCAAGAGTGCCAGAGCTTAACAAAAGAACAGAGTTTAAAAATAATACAGAATCTATACTTTGATTTTAGTTACTGTTCTAAAGTTTGAGTTGTGATAAAGTTCTAAATTCAGTAGCGATATCAAATACAGGGTTCTCTTCAATTAGCCCGCTAAACGCCCAACTTACTGTTCGCCGAATTAAGTGACAAAACAAACTTGGCGCACCGGAGCGCTCCGGATCAAACCGCCTTAAACTGGTTTACGCCGGTGTGAAGCCGGTTCGAACTAGTTTAATCTCTATTTACATAGCTATCTAGATTCAGTGTGTGATCTTAATTGATTTGTTTTATAATGTTGGTGTAAGACTTTATTATTTAAAGACTTTAATGGTTACTTTTATTTAATATCTAGTACCTCAGCTCTCAAGACGTCAAATGTTACGATTATTTGTTACAATGTCACATCCAAAACCTTCTTCCATATCATATTAATATAACAGAAAACAAGGCTAAATATATCATTTCATCTAATTTGTACTTCAAGTTCCATCATAGCACAGTTTTTTTCCAACACCTTAACCCTAAACATTCTTGGAGAATCTGTTTATGTTTAGAAAAAGAGCCAAACAAAAATAAAATGTTTTTCAAGTCGGTGGCGACTCCTCGTCATTTGTAATCCGATGTCAGCGGTGACGTCACTCAGACGCTGACGCTCTGACGCACAAGGATTACTTATTTTAGCCCAGATAAACGCTGAGGTGAAACGTCAGGAATTAACATCAGAGGTTCTTAAGGTATTTATTCAGAAACTGAAATTAGTGGGTAAAATAAATTTTAAATTGTTCTGTTTACCTATAATATTCCACTAGCTTATACTAGCGACTTCGCTCACTAAAACACTGAAGAAGCTACAAATATGGGTACACAAAGGTCTTACAATAATAATGTTCCTTGCCATATTTCACCGTTGGGTATGCAAATATTATTGGTAAATTTAATTTAATCATTTTTTAATTTACAGTCATATACGTAGAATATTTTATGATACCCAATATTGCACATAATATTATCACTATCCCAACTTTGGTCACTATCATTACCAATTCTGGACACATTGCAAAAACCAAACTAAACTAAGCATAATCTTAGTTGGCCGTAACAAATGACCGTGTCGCAGTCCCGCGACGGATTGGCAAGCTCCTGAATGGGCTGATTAATGGTCAACCTAGGGACACTAGGATAATTGCGTGGGCATAATAGTTTGGTAATGTATCAACTGGCCGTTCGTCACTGGAGTTGTTTGTTTAAGCGAGATTGCGTAAGTTAAAACATTGTGTTTGTGCGGGAACCGAAATTTGTTTTGAGATTTAAAAATTTAAGGATTTAAAAATTTCAAACACTTATACTGCAACCAATACCTTAGTAATGATACAACTATGCAAATAGATTACACAAATTTTCCAGTAACACAGTAATTTTCCAGAATAACCATGTCAGGTATGAAAATTGATAATGTTCACAAAATATAGATTCAGATATGTAGACGGTATACAAATAAGTCTGGTAAATGTAAAAATTGTTCGTGCTTTATGCCATTCCGTTGGCCATCTCTTATTGATGTTATTTATCATCATAAAACGTAATCGGAGGTTCTTTTGATTCTTTAGCGGTTTGAGTATACAGCGCTGGTTGGCCACTTATACACCATATTTCCCCAACCCACATCCAAGCAGCATGGCGGAGCATGCTCCAGAATTCCCCAGTCGTAGAGGGCGACTCGAGACCAGCAGTGGACAATTAAAAAAATTACAGCCAACACCCCTACCTACAAACGATTTTGACTTTGATTCTTTGAGCACAAAATTTCTTCCCACATATTAAACTCCCATTGCCTCGATCTGGCTAGTATATTTCCAGATTTTCCAGCCACGAATAATACTAACACACGTGGCCCCGTATCGTATCTAAGCACAGAGTATGATCGCGCGACGTACGATGCACCTGGGACTGAATTAGCGGCGACATGTTTATGATACTCGTTACTACGTAATTATTACTGCAGCACTTTTCATCGCGTAACGAGCTACACCAGAGTGTAACGATACTTACGGTGCTCAGGTTTGTGGCTTGATGTATTTCGTTGTCTTTATAATATATTTCAACTAATGAGTTGCTTGTTTTGACTTGGTAATTTCAATGGCCTATACTGAACATCAATAAAAGTAGCTCATGGCAGCGAGTAAAGTACTACATCTGGGAAATATATTATGTTTGAAGTTATGATTCGACATTTTGGAACTTGGAGCTATGAATCTCTCAAGTTTTTGCATATTAATCGGATCGGATTAAAAGCGATTAGTGCAAATCAACGATCAGTTTTTTTACGTGCTAAGCCTCCAATAACTAAACTGCACTTGTATGTTCAAAGTAGTCCCAAAAAGGTTAACCGGTGACGTGACGAAGTGACGTCATTTTTCCGTAAACGAAATGT
This sequence comes from Ernsta delagoae, assembly GCA_018230765.1. Taxonomy (NCBI): domain Eukaryota; kingdom Metazoa; phylum Arthropoda; class Insecta; order Lepidoptera; family Hesperiidae; genus Ernsta; species Ernsta delagoae. The sequence continues at coordinate 9,555 of DWBH01000804.1, forward strand.
CAAGTTAAGCGACGAGTATCTTACTTGGGACTTTGTTGAAGATTGTCAAACAGAGGCCCTTAGTTGAAAAGCGTCAGTACACCTAGAAGGAATTTTATGAAATCTTAATTTGTGGATACTATTCATTGCTCTTTTTCTTGTTTAAATATGACTTCATCATTTTATTCACAAGTACGTGTTTGTCAATGTATGGCGTTATAGTTTTAGTTTACTTGATAACGTTTTGCTAACCTGTCAAAACTTGTACTAGGGGTACAGCACATCTCGAAGCAATACCAGGCTCGTCCAATCTCACTCAATCTCGGCGCGTGTCGCCGCCCGCCCACAAATTAATCCAGTTAACGTTGGTTAACGGGGCCATCACCTGACCATTTCTCATTGCTCGGTTTATAGATACTAGATGTGGCCAGTGGGTTCTTTGGGATCCGTGCTTAAAGGGTAAAAAACGGGACCCTTTTATTAGGACTTATATTGTTGTCTGTCACTGGTCACCAGGCTGTAGTGTAGGTATATATCTTATGGATAGTTTTACATTTTCTATTGTTGCTATCGTAGTCTCTGTCGTTGGTTCTATGTATAAATACTATAAAAAAATAATAAAAATATTTAAGGGTATTTCCATACCTATAACAGACATGGTTTTTTGCTGTTATAGTACGAAACACGTCGAGCGCAACTCCGACTCGCACTTAGGCGTTTATCGTAACACATAAAATAGAAACTAATTATACGTTTACTGTAATCAATTTCCAAGATGCCGGTGTTTGGGTGCTTTGAATTTTGTAGTTTTAATTACGAATAAGAATTGTCGTAGTGCTTTGAAGGTCACAAGATGAATGAATGCAAAGACATAATATGAGAATGATTTTTAAAGGCCAAAAATTAAAACAACGCGCTTATAGTAGAAGTCACTTCCAGTAAATCATATTCCTGGACAATCCTATCAATTTATGCTGACAATAGAGTGTGTGAACATGGCCACGAATTAGACAAGACACATGTGTCTTGACGGATCAAATTATTGGTGGGTATGTTTGTTCATTAGTGCATTAGTTCATAAGGAACTAATCAGATAAAGGCTGGAAAGAGAATCATGCTTTATGGCATCTACACTCCCGGACACATCTATCGGCCCACCGAATGTTTTTAAGTTTTGACGGTCCCTGGTTAAAAATAAATGCTAGATGGAGCAATATTTTTTATGCAGTTCTGAAGCTGATTGATTGCCTAACTTTTTGGTGGTTTTTTTTTTAAATTTTGAATTCAGAATTATGAGAAATTTTGGTCAATACTGGTTATACTGGTTAAGAGTTTAGAGTAGCCTTTTTATGGGACCAATAATCAGAAAGATGAATTAAAAAAATCCAAATTTCGCGAATTAATTAAAGTTTTCTTCTCCCTTGGATCGTTGAAGACAATGACCT
>DWBH01000805.1:0-10976 GCA_018230765.1 Ernsta delagoae
TCGCAAGACTCCCAAGGCCCCTTCTAAGTATATTATTGAACTAGATTCCCCAATAAACTGGAGTTGTGTTACATTTGCAGTGTACAGTTAGCTCGTTTCTGACCGAATTGCCAGATGATAATTGCGCGTTTTGTGTTACTACTAATTAAGCTCCTCCTGTTCTTCGTTTAAGTGAAGAATAGTCCTAATACAGAATTTGAAAAACGTCTTATCGACCGACTTAATGAACCGACTCTGCACGTCTGACGCATAAATCCGATCTCCATTTTCATCTTATTGGCTGCAGTTCTGCTAGCTGTTAAGTTGGCCCGATTCGTTGGCCAAGTGTCTAAATTCAATATTAATCTTTATGTTGAGCTTGTTGATATTAGTATATTATGTAAAATGTAGATGTGTCATGTATGTTTATCGTGTTTGTTTATTGTAGCGGCGAGTTGTCGTGGTCCCGCTGCGGCGCGAAGACGCCGGCGCACCGGCTGTCGCTGTCGGGCGTGCTGGCCGTGGCGCCCGTCGAGTGCCCGCCCGCCGGCGCGCCGCTCGGCGCCAACAACATCTTCCAGATCGGTCAGTTGGCTGCTTATTGCGTTTATTAAAAAAAAAACAGTTTGACACTTCCAACTGACACTTTATTGATAGATGGCTAGAAGAGTGAAATCAATTCAGTGATATTTTTTCACATTTTGATTTTTATACTTTTTTGTGTTTTAATATTGTATAAAGAGTTGACGCATTATTTGTTAGTGATCCATATGTATGTATCCAAGTGTTGGTGAAAGTTGTTGGTATTTACCAACAATGACCTACTTTATATAGGTGACCATTTGGTGAAACATAAGCACTCCTTTTGCGTGATATCACGATTGCTTTTCAAACGCACTTACACCAACTCTCGAAACCTGCCCCGTGATGCATCAATATTTGCTGTTGACCGATATCTCGAGTGACGACTTGAGATATTGCTCAATACGAGCCTAAATCGTAAAAGATTGTTCTCAATCATGGTGATCGATCCATTTATTTATATGAGCCTTGAGTGTTCATTATATATCTGTACTGTAGTGAATGGTATGTTGTGCTATGTGCAGTGCACCGCGAGCGCGTGGTGTTCGTGCAGGCGAGCAACTGCGTGGAGCGCGCCGAGTGGGTGCGGCTGCTGGCGGCGCTGTGCCGGCACTCGCGCGCGCCGCATCGCGGCTACTACTGCGACACCAAGTGGACCTGGTTAGTACATCCGCACTGCCAATACATACGTATATAATACGCAGCAAAGTACAAATCTTCCTGTCAGGCACATTTGTATTGACAATGTCGCCTCTTTTTTTTGTCACTTTAATATAATTTCACACATATATAAGAAGCATAAAACAAAATATTAAACAATGCTGGTGTGACTCACATGTCACATAATGTTGCGATAAACTTGCTAACGAGGCTAAGACAGTATGCAGACCACTTCAGTCACCTCAACTTGACTAAGACAAAAAACGAATTACATCAAAAGTACATAATAAATCTTGTAGTGAAAGGTTGAGGATTAAGTATTAAATTAGCCTTGATTTAGTTAGAGTATCAGGATTACAAGAGTTTACGTTTCATAAAAAATATAACATAAGTCTTTCCATTTGTAAATTCCTATAAAATTGGTGTCAACAAAATTTACATTAGTTAAAAAATTACGTGATGTGATTAAATATACTGATGTTTACGCGTGCGCAGCTGCGGGCGCACGGAGGCGGAGGCGGCGGGGTGCAGCGGCGTGGGGCGGCAGACGGGCGGCGCGGAGTGGGACGGCGGCGGCGGCTGGGACGGCGGCGCGGGCGGCGGCCGTGCGGCTCTCGCACTGCGCCTCGACCCCGCGCGCGACCTGCAGCGCCTGCACGCGCTGCTCGTCGCGCACGCGCACCGCCTCGACGAGCGCCTGCACCGCCCGCAAGGTACGCACTCACTCACGCACACACCGACACGGGTCGCTTACAAGCAAATAATTTACACTTTTCATATTCATTTAGCATAGAGGAAACATAATATATGGAAATAATAATATTTTTCTGAGAAACTGCAGGACACAGTGACACCCAGAAATAGAAAAAAAATGCTCGTCAAGTTGTCGATCAATCATTTTAGTGGAAACGAACATACAAGCTTCCAAAAACCAGACCAAGAAAATAAGACAACAAACGCTAAATACATTATATCTTCAAGACGAATAAAGGTATAGCAGCAGAAGTAAAATAATCTCTAATTCTTGACATTGCAGATGACATGAGCCCTAAAGAGCGAGAAGCTGAAGCAAGCACATTGCGCGAGCTACAGAAAATAATGTTTGATCTTGAACATCGGCATCGAATACACAGACGATCCTTGGCTAGAGAAACTAAATATGGCAGCAAGTATGTAGCCTTATTATTGATTTTGAAACTTCTTTGATTTTATATTTTTAGATATACAATTATAATATTTTTCATTTGTTAATTTACCAGGCAAGCCCCAATTGGAGATGATAACTATCTGCATTTAGCGGGAGCCGCAGGGAACGTTGACTCGGGGTCATTCTTGTGGCGGCCTTGGCGCGGGGATTCATCGCCAACCGTAGACCTCGACGGGAAAACGCTGCCGTTGCAATCCTCTCTGGACATTTGCTCTAGCACCGAATCGCTCAAATTGGCGAGGCACGGCGACGAGCGCTCGTCTGGCAAGTCGAACAAATCCACGGGGAGCGGTTATCTTACGATGTCTTGCATCAAACATGAACCGTCCGAAGACAGCGACGCGTCGACAGATAGGCCGGCGCGGCCGCCGAAACCTGCGCGCCTGTCGCCCTCGCGCTCCACGCTCGCCTCGCCCGTCTCGCCTGGCTCCCCGCTCTGCGAGTACGTAGACTTCGACCTCAAGCCGCCTCTGCGTCGGCCCAAGCCGGATATCGCCCCACCTAGACGACCGGACGCAGAACTTTCCAATCGCTGTAAGGAGTACGAGCTTATGGCGAATTTTATGAGCCACGCCCGGTCTTCCGACGATGATGTGCCCCCGGCGGTCCCCCCTCGCGGACAAACGGCGTCTCGGATGCGAATTCATTCGAAGCCAACAGATTTAAACATCAAAATGTCTGAAGATAAACCTGCATGTCGACAGGATAACATGACTGGTTCTAACAGTAGCCTCATGGAGAGTTCGCCCGCTGATGAAACGGAGAGTCCCTTGGAGAGCAGCGATGCCCGAACGTCTAGTAAAATTGATACGCTATCGAATGACGATAGTTTACTGGATGAACTTCAACGTGATACGTATTGCGTGTTGAAGGTGTGTGAGGATGAGAGTCCAGATTGCGAGCAGTCTCCTATTAAGCCTGAAGATCCGCCTGAACGCAAGGAGAAGGAAGAATATGGAATGTTTTCTAGAATAAGTATACAAAGGAAGTCAAATCCTATAAAAACACAACCTACATCTATGAAACCTTTAAAGACTTCGAGTTCCACATCTAATGTCCACGATGCGGGATCGAATACGTCTAGGCCATTAACCGAGAGGCTGACACCATTCTTTCTTAAGAAAAAGCCGAAACCACCGGATGATTCGCAATCGGCATCCAAGAGTACTAACCGTAAGGAGGACAATCTCATCGGGCGGCTAACTCCTCGCTTCGGCCAGTCTCGACTTTACGGCCGGGGACAGTCTCTCGAACTGGCGCCGCCCGATAATCGCACAAAACGGATCGAACGCTCAGCGACAACGGTGAATATACCGACGAGACCTATTAATTCGTCTATAGTAGCAAACTTGAAGTTTCTGAGCCTGCATCGATACGGCGCGCAGGACGAGGTGCAGTGCCACGCTTTCGTGCGCAACTCCGCGGAGGAGGCGGAGCGGGGCGGCGCGGGCGCGGCGGCGGAGGGGGAGGCGCGGGGCGCGGGCGGCGACGCGGCCGAGGGGGCGTGGCGACCGCCGCACCCGCCCTCGCTGCTGGCCGCCGCCACCAACGATATTAGACTGTAGTGCCACACTGGCTCACCGGCTGAGGCTGAGTGCGATTCCTTCTAGTTGTGACTTTAACGCGTGATGGGCGAGCGCGAACGACGTGCGGGATATGTTCTACGCTAGGGTTGTATTTATTTCTATATTTTTCGAACTCCTTTTCGTCGACCTGATGTATGTGCCTCCTCTAGTTGTAGTGTATTTTCTGAAGTAATACTGGTACTGTTAATTATTATGATAGCGTTAATACTCAAAAGGTGCCAAGTGTTGTGTAGACTCGCCGGAGTGGCGGAGCAACTCATTCCTATAGCACAATAAAATCGTGGAGCTAATACATAGTTACTTGTACTAAATATAGTTATATTTTTTGTGATCATTGTCCAATATTGTATCTGTAGAAGTGGAGTAATATACATGCTGTATTTTGTATATTTAACCACCTACTAGTAGATAATGTCGTGTTAATAAAATATTAAACATTCTTGTTCTAAAATGTTCTTAAAGCTGTCAAATTAATTTTAAATGAAAATTGTGATTAGAGTTTTCTGTAAAAAGTCCTGTTCAAGCTTTATTCTTGATATTAGACAGATTTTATATATCTCCGAAAAAAATGTAGATTAAAATATAAATATGGACTGTGTGAATATGTAAAATATTATTTAAATTGTGTTTTATCTATTTCCTCTGGTTAGATTGAATGGTAGTTGCGAGTTAGACAATTTTGGAATTCTAATAACTGTATAATTTCAGATTCTTAACTATAACACACATCCTTACCTTTTTGATGCACAAATGAAATGTACTTAAAATTTGATATTATTAAATGTAATGTTTCATTTGCAAGTACGTAAACACTATTCGTTGTAATTAATTAAATTATAAAAGTAAATTTAATTGCCGGCCTTTGATTACAATGAATATGATGTTTAACGCCTAAATATTTGGCCTTTGGGAACACCATTACTTAACTGTGATTATTTACAAAAGCTGCTTATATTTTATAATGCAGTAGTTACGTTGACTTAATTCATTTCAAAGTAGTTAATAAAACAAACATGACGGCACAAGAAAATGTGTAATTATTTCAATTATATAGTTAGAACAACAATTACTAGTATAAAATAATTCAAGTTGTCCTATCAATATGGAAGAGTAATATGATTAACTATAAGAGTAATAAAATAATGTACAAATTAATATTTCTTTAAAATATATTAATATGTTATTTATTTCACCTATTTTCATTTTGTTAATAAAATTACACATAATTATAAATTGAAATACTGTTTTCATTTCAGTGAGTGAACTGCACAGCCCGTTCTTCGTTTGAATGCATTGAATGTTTGTTTGCAATAATTAGTGTCAATCTGATGCAGGTATTCAATATAACATTTAGATGTTGCTTAGGCAAGGTATAGAATACTCTGAGCGTCCAGGCAATGTATAAAGTATCTGAGGGGCGAAGCTCCGCATTTGAGTAGTTGAGCGCTATTCAAATGTATCTACTCATAGATTGAACACTGTAAATTACATAAAAAAGTCACTATGCCGGATTCATCGACCATTTCATCATGCTTCATTCACCCTCGCAAACCAACTCAACTAAGTAGGGATGGGCAAAAAATATCGATATATAAATTTTTTTCAAAAAATAAATGTAAATCGATATATCGATATGCTTTTGTTAAAATGTTTTAATTTAAATGTTAATTTCGTGAAAATTTTTAAAAAGGGAAAAAGGGTGTCGTTTTTTTTGGTCGTCGATAACATTAAGAAATAGATATTTTTTGACGATACATTTTGTAAATTCGATAGGATATATTTTATCAGTTTGCCCATCCCTATAGTTTTGTTCCACTAAGTTTTGTTGCAAGACTCCGTTACCGTTAATAATACTAATACTTCGGCGCTACCGAGAGCCGATAGAAATAGCGTTTAGATGCAACTTGCCTTTCTCAAAATAAAAATCATAAAAATGGCGATGCGCAAAACGCATAGTGCGATCAAGAAGAAAAAAATTACCAAATGTACTCTATGAAAATTACTCTTCGTTCGCTGGCTGTCGCTGTCACTGTCACTTTGACAAAAATAAATGACACAAAAAACTAAAAAAGGAAAAGGTAAAAAAGAAAAGCTTGTAGAAAAATCAAATTCCCTCCCTTGCCTCGTTTTGTTTCTCGATTTATGATTTTTTACAAAGTAAATAGCCATTAACTGCAAACCTGATAATCTAAAAACGCTGAAAAGTATATCATTGTCTTCGTACATAACGTGTTGCTACTTGCTAAACTGAAATGACGGACGCGGTAAATTTGTCTCTAGGTAAGTAAAATTTTTTTTCACTCTTAATTATTATTTCAATTCAAATCTCATAGGTTAAGGTGATTAAATGTGAAGAAAGCACTTATCTCAACTTTATGCATAATGATACAGGCATCAAAGTGGAGTGCATTGCTTTATAGTGTAACAAATATGTCACCGAACATCTATGACGCGTGGGTTTAAAATAGACTTCATGTTTGATTTCAGATGAAATAATAAAACAAAATCGTACAAGTAGATCTCGTGGGCGCGGAGGAGGAAATGGTAGGGGTCGGGGAGACGCTCGCGGCGGTCGCGGGCGCGGCAGGGGCGGCCGCGGCGGCCGAGGTGGTAGGGCTTCACAAAATGGCAGTCAGAGTCAGTCACGTTCCCGCTCCCGCTCTCGCTCTCGTGGTCCGAACAATCGCTCTCAATCCAGAGGACGCTCTCAGTCTAGAGGAAGAGTGTCTCGAGGCCGCTTTCAATCCCGTGGCCGCGCCGGACGTGGTCGCCCGCAAACCAGAGGGCGCTCCTTGACTAGAGCCCAGTCGCAGGATAGAGCTCGATCACAATCCCGTGCTCGTTCACGTTCCCGACAGAGAACTCGATCCAACTCCAGAGCGAGGTCAGCTTCCAGACAATTTAGAGGCTTAACACCCAAAGGGCGTGCTGGATTAGAAGAGCAGCTCTTTGATATGCCTCCTTTGACAAGAAGTAACAGAGGTAAATGATTATTTTTTATTTCAGCTACTATAATTATATTTGTGATTTTCCATAATAATATGAACCTAATAAATCAGTAATCATTTATAATTTAGACTTTAATAGATATATAAAATGATTTTCTTTTCAGGTGGAATCCAAATGCGACTAAGGAGAGTGAATTCAAATACAAATACACTAGGAAGTGTGCACAGTAGACTAGGTATTAATAGAAGAGGTGCTTTAAACAATAAACCATTGGCATTTGCTAAAAGAGGCATATCCAAACGGGGGAGAGGGTTAAGCACTAGAAACAGATTCAGCACTGTTGGTTTAAGATCAGATCAAATACTCCAAGAGCAAAGAAACAATAATATCATACAAACTCAGACTTTTACTCGATCAAGAAATAACTCCTTCTCTTCTGGAGCGCAGCTTACAGTCAGTGTGGCTAATGACCTCTTAAAAAAACGCCGCAACAGTATGGGAAGTACAAACTACTTAAGCAGGCAAAGTTTGAGTAGGTTAGACAATGAATATGGACAGTTCAATGGCAGAAGAGGTCCAGGTAGTGCCAAATCTGTAGGCTCTAATCAGTCAAATGCAAGTAGAAGATCTACACGATCAAGAGGCAGAGGCAGAGGGCGTGGAGTTAACAGAGGTATGGGAAGGAAATTTACAAACAAGCAAGTTTTGAATCCAAAGCTGCAACAAGAAATAGCAGCACTTCAAGGAAAACAAAATGGTGAAGCACGACCACAGCCAACTGGTATTGAACTAAGCTTCACCCCAACACCATCTGTTACAGTACAGACACTTCACCAAAGATTTGCTCATGCTTAGTGAAAGGCTGTAAAAAGAAATTGGATTGATAAGTTTAATTTTCAATTTGTTTTTTGTGTTACTTTTTGAAACATTAAATATTTTCGGTAATTTTTATCATTAGGTATAAGTGCAATGCTTTTGTAGTTTAAGTAAAATTTTTTGTAGGTATCTGTAAAAAATTTAGATTTATACAATGAACATAATGCATACAATTCTTTTACTAGCCTGCATGCCTGCACATGCAGATGCTAAAACCTGTAATTATGCATTATTGGCATTGATTAAAATAATAGTCCATTATATAAAAATTAAGATTTAAATAAACATAAACATAGTGTGCAAACTAATAATAACATAAGTTTAGGTTAAGGTAACAGCTTTTCTATTTTAATTCTCTTATGATATGAGTGACTAAGAATCATTTTGTTTTCTTTATAATTTTAAGTACAGTTTTGATAGTATTAACTAAAATAAAACTCTTTGTACAAACAATAGAATAGTTTTATTTCATAAATCATTTAACAGTAAAAATAACAATAGTTGTCAGTCGTTTTATACATTTTTATTTTTGATCACTGCACTGATTTCTTAAAAACAGCTGTATCATTATGGTTTTTCACATTCTGTATGTTTTAGGCAGTGTGATGAGGGAATCTGTAACTAAAATAAAATGTGTTCAGCATATTACTACAATTTTCATGGCTATTTATTATGTATGGCTTTTAAATACAAAAATGGTAATTACTACTGATGAAATAAAATAAAATGCATAATTTGCTTACAATTTTCTCCTAAAATATGACTTAAAATCAATCCAAAGAATGACTGCACATAGTTGTCTTCAGGTGAAGATTTATTCTCAGTTTCATGTTGAATGTCTGAAGATTTCTCAAAAGCCCAGCCTAGGTGCTGTCCACAGTTAGGGCATGTGCAAATACGCCATGTGTATCCAGGAAACCATGAATCAGCTCCCTGCTTCTAGAATGACAAAAGCATTGATTGTTTTACTTAGAATTTATGTTCAGTTTTAAAATAGTTTCCAAATATGCAGCTCTATTCATTAATTATTAAATCATTGATACACATGGTTACTTACTGATCCAATATTTTTACATCTGGCTCTTTCCATTGTAATTATTTCAAATTTAACACCAAATGGGTTGACCAAAGTTTGAACAGTCACATTTTTTTGTCCAAACAGATTTTGTTTTTCTGTTTTCTGTGCTCCAGGGCTCTTTTTATTAACTATGTAATGAGAGTCTGCAACATCGGCTCCACATTTCCGACATAATAGCAGTTCTGATTTAAGAGAATAAAGTTAAAATGATTAATAAATTAGAATGTTACAATGCAAAAATTAATACAGAAAATTCAGATTACCTTGACCATTATTTCCTGATGTCCAGGCCTTATTTGAAGTTTGATAACTACATGAGGCTGACAAAAGTAGTAATAAAAAAATACAAATCATTCCTTTCACTAATGCTGCAGAAAAGTATAATAAGAACAAAGTTGAACAAATCAAAGAAACCTGTAAAAAATACGTAATGTATGTAATGAAATATATCCTATGTATCAAGGAAAAAATTAAATATTTAATTTGCAGTAATCAAAACAATTGTGTATTTGGTTTTATTGTTACGCATTTAACGCTTTTCAGCAATAATTTCTAATCTCTTATTTATAGTATTTAATAGACCATTATTGTCGATAATTTCGATATTAATCTATACCATATTATATTATTCATAAATTCATAAATAAAAATAAAAATTTATTTTCACTTTAGATTACCTCTTTATCTACCTAACCTACCGTCACGTCACGTCACGTCAATCAACTACTCTTTGTCAAATCGTCAAAACAATAATGTCAATGTCAAATTATCGCAGGAAACAACAACTTTATTTATACTGAACTTGTGGTGGCACTTCATATCGCTGTTTCAGTATTCTTCCAAATATGAATGAGAACCACTTTAAGACTAAAATTGACAATGAGTACTCGTACTTACGTGTGTTTTTTTTATTTCATTTCATTCTTTATGAAATTAAATATTTTTGGATTTTTATTTAAAAGTTTATTTGAGTTTTGACTGAAAACGTTAATGTGTCATCAACAGTAGGATTTTGATGAAAATAAGTCAATGTCATTTTGACAGAATCAATCAAATAATCAAATCAAACAAATAAAATGACAGATTATTTTGAGCTATCATCAATCAACATTATAATTTTATAATTTTTGTGTTGTGATTGTGATGTGATTTTGTTTTCTGTAGTTTCTGTTTACTCCTTGATGAAATTGTATGTATGTACTGTATGTATTACAAAGGAATCTTAATGGCGATGTATTGATGTGAATTAAATTGACATGATATTGAGTTGTGCTAAAGCAACAAAACATGTCATTTTTTAAGAGCGTTGCCGCAGGTTTTAATGTTCGTAGTCGCGACGCCATTCTGAAGGAATCACTGATAAATAATTTGTCAGAATGCGTAAAAGACATCCAATACAACAGCCAATTCGAAGAAAATTTTCACAGTGTTCTAGGATCAACAGATTCGACGAATTCTTTGTGTATGGCCTTGGAGGCAGTCTTTCTGCATGGATTAAAAGACACATTTTTGAGGAAAGCCAAAAATGTGATCGCGGGCGACCCAGACTACAGACCGCAGTCTAGTTTCTGGCCTCTAGTGTTGGTGTTGTCGCACAGGCAGAACATTGACCAGATTTCCTCACTACCGCAAATCAACACTGAGACAGGTCAGTGTAGAGCCTGGCTCCGTATTGCCCTCAATGAATGTTTGTTATCGTCGTACATGTCCACTTTGTTGAAGAATATTTCTGCAATCAGGCCTTTTTACAACAGAAGTGCATTTGTTTGTGACGCAGAACTATTGGAAGTGGCTCAAAAATTGATTGAAGGGCTGGAAACATGTGTGCAGTTCAATTTGCCCATCAATTCCAGTCTTCTAAACCAATGGCCAGAGCAAGTGCTGATGCAAGTTGGCATTTGGTTGCCAACAATGAAAGCAACTCCAATTACAGCTGGTGTAGATATAGCGAGCACTTTAACTGATGATGTAAAACCAAAGGTTATGTCTACACCTACACGTACCTCTAACATTACAGGTCTAGGCCGACTTGCACTCAATGAGGATGAGGCTTTAGACT
>DWBH01000806.1:0-10975 GCA_018230765.1 Ernsta delagoae
TGACCTAAAATTATTAACAATTAATTGACAAATATAACAATAGTTTTTAAGTTTAACCATGCAATACTGCACTGTTTCAAGATTATATCAACTGTTGGTTTTCGAAGGGATGGGACAAAAATAACTTAATATAATCTGTCAATTGGTATATTGTTAAACAAAACATTAAAATTTTATAATATAATGTATTTCATACATGTTTTATAAAGTTTACAGGTACACCCAAACAAAACTTAAGAAAATTAATTTCTTTTCAAACGAACGTACATATCTTTCACAAATACCTTTCACAGATTCATCTTTTATTTTTTACCTGATTTTTTTCTGTTTTCTTACTTCAGAGAAATTACTAGTTGACCCTCGCAACATCAAAAATTCAGTTTCTACTTTAACCTTACAATAATCACCTAATAACTGCATTCTCAATTGATCTGAACGAAATAGATTCATGAAATGAAATGAAACAATGGATTATTATCACATAATAAATACTTTATTGTGTTGAACTATTCATATTCATGTTTATTCTCTTAATCCAACTAATGACAACTTTACCCATGTGTGCATATAAATTTATCTTATTGAGTTTAATAATTATTGTATAGTTATATACCTACCTACTGCTAATTCATAAGTTATTATGGTCTCTGATTCTTGGAGTCATTTATCACATGTTTTATTAATTTTTCATTTTAACCTCAGACACTGCTTTCTGTAATTGATTTCTTGAACTTTTTGATTTTTTCTTTACTTTCTTTCTTCTTGTTTGAATTGAGTCTTCTGAATCAGAAAGGTCAGGTGTAGGCACATTATGTTTTGGGGTCGCCTTTTTATGTTGTACTGCTGTAACAACAAGTGCACTTTTTCGAAAGTTAGATCTTGTTTGTTTTAAATCCCCATAGTTTCCTTTCTGTGTTACAGTTTGTGTATTTCGAGGGATCTCATTGAAACTTGTGCTGTTGTATTGCATACTCTCTGATTTAGAATGTTTCAATCTGAAAGAAGAAATTATAATGTAAATTTTACATTCTGGTTAATATAGATCTTTGGTTTTCCTGAAAAAAAGGAGGGTATTTTTACATATAACTCTCGGTTGACAATTTCCAATAAAGAATATTAAGTAGGTACGTACTTTCCTTTTTTCTTGTTTGTTTTGGATACTTTATTTATTGGTCCCAAAACATCATCAGTATTTGGCACTTTAAGGGAGATTTTCTTTGTTTTCGATTTTTTCTTCTTCTTTTCATCTTTGGTTTTCTTTTGTTCACCTTCTAATTCTTCTAATTTCTTTGAACAAGACCTGTTAATTATTGTTATAATTCTTTAATGTAATAAACACACAAATATTAAAATACTTCTGCCTCTATATTATATAATATACTGAATGTCTGCTCTAGTCACGGATCTTATCGCCAATAAGCGATTTTTTCCAGCCCGAAGATTATTGTTTGTAAGGACTTGCAAGGAGAAAAAAGTATTTAGAAGAAAAATTAAATGCAAGGTTGTATCTACCATAGGTACAAAAAAATTAACTGCAATGAAGAAAATCTGGTACAAATATAGGCAATATAAAAGTATTGATAGCTATATAATTATCTAACTGTAGGTATATATATGGAATGGACATTAAAAATAGAAATATTATTTAATATTAACATACCTGAGTAAAGCTTCACTATCTGTAAAGTATGAGTTCATGGCAAACATGGAAATGCCCCATGACAATGGACCTTTTTCTTCTCCTTGTATGCCAGTCCAAACGTTTTTCTTTAAAGAAGTTAACTTTACTTGTAGTTCAGAAGGCTGTGTATTTCTATTTTTTACATCAGAAAGACACCTATGTAAAAATATTATGGTTATTAAATTTGTGACTTATGAATACTAGACAGCCGGAGTTTACTGTAGTATAGTACTTAGTATAGTTGTTTACTGTGGTATGGGTTACAACAATAATGTATTACTTCGGTGGCGGCAGTCGTCTAAATTGATGCCAAGATGCTGGGTTTAGTTTTTGTTTGACCATTGGATCGCTAAACATGGAGACGCTACGGGGTCGTCCACACTTGTTTTGATTTTTTTCTTTATCGGAATTAAATGGTGAATCATTTGTCTGAAAAGAAGTGAATTTTACCTACATAAATCACTGCTATTATAATCACATAAATATGGTCATTTATATAATTTATTTACCGGTGCTCTGATTATTTTAAGTTCTGGTGGCATTTTCTTTTTTCTTCGTTGCTTAACTTTACCTGAAGATTGTAATAATTTATGTACCCTTCGAATTGGACTAAGGTTTTCTTCGTAAGACTCATAGTCAGACGATGGCTCGCTCATAGCATCTGACGTCAGATCTATTGTTGCTCTAGAAACCTATATCATTGAAAGAAAATATTGATTATGATTTAACGATTGCAAAGGGACGTAAGAATTAGCGTAAGGCGGGAAAGGGTTTTTACATTTTTACGTCTCACTTATATCAAATGTTTTTAGTTCAAAAGTCTTTACAATTTCTTCTAATAAGCTATTAACCATTTTCGTTTCCCTTTTAACATATGTTTTCATTTTTAATACCTATGAAATGTGAAGGTACCTGCAGAGTCTGGCGTTTTGTTTTTTTCTTCTCAATCCTGCTTATTCTTTCTAAATTTATACGCTGTTTTCTTGGTTTCTAAAATAAATAAAACTTATGCATGACTCAAACATGAAATAAATAAAAGAAGGTACATATTTGTAAAAAGAAACAGGTAAGTAAATCGAGTGGAAGTAGAATTAAAGATATTTTTTATTTGTGTAAAATATTTCTTACTATAAGTCATAGTATTGTTTTTAGAACGCCGCCTAAATAAATTATAATTAGGGCATCATAAGTATTTACTTGTTGTTGTTATTAATACTAACTTACTTCGTCTGTAATACTTTTACCAAGTTGATAATTTGGTGAGGGAGGTGGCGCCGGTTGTAAGAAGCCTTCCTTATCTTTTCCGTTATCAGCTTCTGAGCTACTGCTAGATGTGTCTCCTTCGTCACTGTGAATAAAAAATAATAAAATAGGTATCTATCTTCCAGTTGGTATTCAATGTAACGATATACAACATAATATGGTATACCTAGAGTAATCTGATAAGTCTATATTTGTTGGCTCATCAGCATTTGAACCTTCTTTAAGTAATCTTGTAACAATTTTTGTCCGTAGCCTCTCTTTGCTCGGATCTTCATCATAAAAGTCCAGTAGAGTTTCACAAAATGTGCGTCCCAGACTCTCATAGTCTTGAACAGAAAAATGTGTTGATATTCTACTTCCTAATTCTGAACCACCAAATGAAGCTTCCATCGTGTAACTATTTGCAACTCCTAGCATCCATACTACTACTCTTCCAGTACCTTCTTTGCTACGTTGTATTCGAAATTTGCAATTTTCAAAAGAGAACTGAAATTTTAAATGCGTTTTACGACATTTCAAAATATACATTAAAAACAACTACGTTATTCCGCATTGATTACTTTGTCGGCAGCGTTTTTGTGAAGCATTAGAGGAAAAACTTGTTCTTGTAATCGTTTGTCGGAATTTCTGCGACTCTCACATCCATAAATGAAAACATTATGTTTTCGTGAATGTGCATGTAGGTCTACATACATTGCAACGCCACATTCTTCTTGTAATCTAAAAAGTAAATGATACCATAATGTGAACTGAAAACATCGTAAGTTAAATAAATATCGCAAATTCGCAACATAGTAGATATACCTCTACCTTCGTATCATGACTTTTGTATGCCAAACTGAGGGATATGTTTCCCTTATAACAGTACGGTATTGTCTGTTTAGGTCCTTTCCGGTCAGTGAACAGCGATTGTTCCCTACAATAACCTGTAAACGTGGTGTATGATATATCATTTGTGAATAATATTTATAGTTAACTTTTATCTGGGTCACTTACGCCATCAGGATTTAGCATTGGTACGAGTTTAAATATAAATTTTTCTCGTAACTCTCTTGCTTGGTTTGAGTCTCCAGTTAAGTAATCCATGAAACCTTTCATCATCCAAGATGCCGGAGTTTCCCCAGGATGTACTCGAGCAGTTATTATTACGGCTTTCTTTTTCTAAAATACCAAATTAATAAATTTATTGAAGTAAAAAAAAACGATTAAATTTTTTGCTTTTTTAAATAGCTTTTTTTTTGTGTTTACTACCTGCTGTTCCATTTCGCTAGGATTCTGAGGTGCAGTAATCGTAAGATAATATACGTTATTTCCGGCCAGAGTTCTACATAAAAGCCTTAACTTAGAGTAGGTTGACTTTACAGGATGCGCTTGTAATCTAGAGAGGTATTCTTGTAAATCAGAATAAGTGTATGGATAACAGTGCGCAATGTAAACAGCATCGTCCGTATGTGGAAACTCTATATTAAATGTTAAGGTGTAACTGGGAAATTGTTCTTCTTCTTCACAACTGAAATTGAAAATACCTTAGTGATAAATATGCATTTCGAAATTCTAACGAGGAATCTAACTGCCACGTTTTTTAAATAAACGTTACGCCTCCTTAAAACATAGGGTTTAAATAATTTCAAAACTTACGTGGAGTCGTTTTTGTAGTAGGCGATGTTATCACCACAACGTCGCCAACCGATCGAATGCAATTGTGCGTCCTTGGTTGAATATAACAAAGGTCGCATTCCCTCATTGTATAAACTTTCTGCTTTAGATAAGTTCACTATGGAAAATCTGGAAAATAAAGTAGGTTAATTACAGTCACACATTTTTCAGCAAATTAGTCTGAAGTCGGAAGCATGTTCAATTTGTAGATCTAAGTAGTAACTATAAAAACTTTACCTGTACATTGTTTGCTTCTTTGTGTTAGTTACTTTAAAATAAAACCATTGCATGTGTCGATTTGTATATAAATCAGTACGAAGATGTAATTCATAATAGGCGGAAGTTATACGTATAGCTTTGGCAAGATTTCCACTTTCAAAACGGGATTCAAATTTCAATTCATCGTCACCACCTGCACTAGTGCACGCAGACAGGTATAAACGAGATCCTCCAACTGTTGAACGACTGAACTGCAATTAAATGCTTTCTATTCATATTAAAAGAAATACTGAAGACCAGAAATAGTAGTTTAATTTTCGCTTCGCCAACGGAGTATAATGATTGTCTTTATTGTTCTTCTATTATATTCTTGTGTCCGGCAGTAGAATAGTGATGATGATGATGAGTTAGCCAAATCCTAACATAAAGTTACTTACATAATTTACTGCGCTCATTGGGTAGTATTGAAAGATTACAGTTCCTGCATCTTCACCTACTGGTTGCGGCTTTAATTCTTTTCCTGTAGGCACATAATAGGGCTCTGGAGAAGCAGGTACCCAAGTTATATGTTGTATTCTTTCTTCTACGACCTGTAGATTAAACCAAAGAATTTAGACAATAAAGTATTAAATGTTTAAATGATGAAATATGATTGAGTAATATTATATATTGGCTTACTTGACACTCTGTCGGCCATCGAGGAGCTTGTTGGGGGCAGTCCAGTTCTTTAGGTAATGCAAAGAGATCTCGAGGCTCCCTGAGCTTAGCTGTCGTTCTAAATGTCCTTATGTCCGTATTTATTTCTAATTGGTTTGTTTTAATGTTATTTTGTAAGAAGTTTGATATGAAAGTCCCTGAAATATTTTATATCTCATTAATTATTATTTAAGTATGGGTGCCAGTGATATGTTCCTACTTTAAATTGTATTTTAGAGACATAGTTTACTGCGGCATTTTGATTGACTGCGATCGATACAGGCGCTCGTACTACAGTATTGTTTTGTGAAAGTTTTAGATAATTCACGTTATAAATGTGATTTCAGTTTAAAAATGTATTCTGATTTTTGTCAGATAATTATTATGTATTTTTAAATAATCTTTACTAATGTTCGTTATTTTAATAATAAAATTATTCGCATTTTTTGTTAAATATACCTACTATTATCCATTCTTTTGGTATGACATTAGTTTTACGCATTAATCTTACAAGACGATAAGAGTTTCAGATCAGAAATTGGTGTTACCTTTAGTGCATATTGGAAATAAAGTCGCTTGTAATGTTTTGACTTGTTCTAGATTGGCTATCAATAAATTATCTTGTAGTACTGGGTCTCTAGGCAGAGCAGGAAGCGTAAGCGTCACAGATGCATTCTCGGTGTATTCGCGACTTTGTTCTTCTCTTTCAACCATCATAACGTTTTCCTGGGCGCACTCAAGTTGTTTCCACCATAACATTTTAAATTTAACTTTTTCACAATATAATTTAATTTTGGCAAGAACACTTTAAGCGATTTAATTAGGGACCCTAAATTTGTTTAGTAACATTTCAATTGTACAATTTATTACCATTGCTGCAAATATTTAGGAGGTGAATTTGGTAGTGGTAGTTATTTCGACTGTTAATGTATATAAGCTGGCGGGTTAGACGGCGCACGAAAACCAACTGCTTGTCATGCAAGGGCCCAAAGTTTTAGTGACTGAGAGACGAATAACTTACCAATGTCACGCATCGATCGTATAGGGTACTGGCTTATCAAGTGATTGGTGACGTCACATAAGCAAGGTACAGGCACCATTTTATACATTTACTTAAATTATACCTACTAGAAAGTACAACATTTGGCGCATTTATGATTTAAAAATTGTGGGACAATCTTAATCTTAATACACCTAACACTAGCATTCCCTGTGTCGTGAGAGCCATAGATATTAGGGAATTGAACCCTGGACCCATAAAAGGCCAAACGATGTAACAACTACTACACAATACCTACTGTTCATTAAAATGGTAATAAAGTATTAGTAACTTAAAGTTTTAAAAAATCAAACCTTTATTGCTTTGCGTATTTCCTTTTTCAGTATTTTCAGATTCCAAACTTCGATAAGCCATCTTTGTACAAGGTGATTTTTTTGTGTCTAGGCGAGCGGTAGGCGTAATGTTTTCGTTATGTTATGTTTGTAATCAATGTTACAAACTTTATTTTTCCTTATAAATTTGTACTTGACTCATTGTAATGTTAAAAATATATCAGATTCTATGTAATGATTGTTGAAACACTGATAGGTCGAAAAAGGTGATAAAACGGGTTCAGTGAAATTTCGTTTTAATTAAGTATTAAGACAAAGCACATCGTCACAGGCCTTCGTGAAGGCTGAAAGGTGACTGCACTTCCACGTAACGCGGGCTAAACTCGTGTGAAAACTTCGCCGCCGACTTTGATCACGGCCGTAAAACTTTAATCCAACCGTAGCCTCGTAGCGTAGAAATGTCTACCACATTCCACCACATAGAACCACCAACACATACCTATCCTTCTTTTATAGACAGGTTTTTGAACTATGATTATTAGGGACAAGGAGTAAGGAAAGATGGATGTTCCAAATTGTTACTAAGTAAGTACTTAATTGGATTTTTTTCTCTGTTGACCGTTACTATGTAAGATTAAAAGTTTACCCGTATGTGCTAATTGTAGGTACTATGTAAGTATTAGAATTGTTCGTGTACCTGCAATCTGTATTATTCAGGTATTATATACCTACAAAATACCTGGGAAGTTTGTTAGTTATATTATTCTTTCCAGTTGCGATTCTTTTTTTTTTTCAATTCAATGTTTTTAATTAAATGTTTCAAAGTTCAAATTCTTTCTTAAGTTCATAATTATTATTAATCAGATAACAAATAATACACAGCATAATCATTCAATACAATTACCTATTGGCACCAACTTTGGGCCTTATTATATAGAGAGTTGCCAAGGAAACAATATGTTTAGTCGTTACTTCGTTCTACTCGTACTATATCATAAAGGGTACTTGGCCGATTTATAGGTGAGCTTTTAGCAGAATATGTTACAAAATCATATAACATAATAGCACCTTCATAATAGTAACTTACGATAATAGTAATTTCATTTTAACACATGCCGTATTTACACAGTTATTGGTGAAGATCAACGGTCTTTAGATTAAATTATATCTAGGGCGCCTTTTTTTAAATAGGTATACCACCAATGAAATAGTTCAACAGCATCTACATCATGTGCATGCGTCCACATCTACAAATTTATCTAATTTCTGTTTTTATTTGGCTAAAGTCACGTAATCAAACTGCGTTCAAAACTAAGTGAATCTGTTCGCTCGCTCTATTTCTTTATCAGATTTGTCGTAGTTGTAGTTTGTAGAAGATTGCGATTTCGCAATATCGTACCTACCTACTATTTGGAATTAAATTTACGTAACAAGACAATCTGACTCAGTTGGAGCCTTGCGTAGTAACCATGTGTTACTGGTGGTGTGTTAAGGACAAAATAAGGAGTAAGGCTGGCGAGGTGACTGGCCGATCCCAGGCACGGCCTGGCACGGATCGATTACTGAAATCAGACCAGTCTGTCTTATGTCACTCATCAATGAACGGCGTGGTTTTAATGTACTACTTTATACTTTTACACCGTTTACACCCAATTTGAGGTCAGCGATTCTCATTATTCAGTTTAGTTTTCGTTTCTGTTTTATTTTTATTTTGTATAATTTAGATATACCTATTATATAATACTGAACCTAGTAAATCACTAAAAATTCTTTGAAATCCATTTGGTACTTTAGAAAACTCTCCAAATTGTCCTCTTCCAAATTATCAAATAAGTAACTAGGTAGGTACTTATATCTAGTTATCTACAGACTTTAAAAGTCTGTTTTCAGACCTAGTTAGACCTGGATACAACTTATTGGTTTGTACGTTACAAACCTCAATAACTTGTGCGGGGCTCTGATTGTGGAGCACTATTTTATTTATTACCTAAAGAAGAATCATAATTAACTCTTTACAGTTCCTCTAACGAATATACGGAAAAGGAGTGAAAAAAAATGGGTCGAAAAGTGGTAGTAGCGGTATGCACCCTCAATCAATGGGCACTTGATTTTGAAGGTAACTTAAGTAGAATCTTGCAGTCGATACAAGAGGCTAAGGAAATGGGCGCTTTATACCGCACCGGCCCTGAACTGGAAATATGGTAATTTTTAAATCAACGTCAGGTTTTTCTTGAATATAAAATACGATTTGTTTGACTGGGTACTTATTTTTTCATTTGCCCCCCAGCGGATATAGCTGTGAAGATCATTTTCATGAACCAGACACATTTCTACATAGTTGGCAAGTGTTAGCGGAATTGCTAAAATCTCCTACATGCAAAGACATACTTGTGGACGTCGGTATGCCGGTACAGCACAGGAATGTTTCATACAACTGTCGAGTCGCATTTCTTAACAAGACGATTCTTCTCATAAGACCAAAGATGCTATTGTGCGAGGATGGAAACTACAGAGAATCTCGATGGTTCTCTTGTTGGACGAAGGTATTATTTTGCAAATAGATTTCTTGGTTTTTATTATTTTATACGTGAAACTACATTCAGTACATACATAATTTACAGGATCGACAAGTAGAAGAGTATTTTTTACCAAGGATGATAACAGCTATTACGAATCAAACGACAGCGCCTATTGGCGACGCAGTCATCTCCACAAAAGATACTTGTATCGGCTTTGAAATATGCGAGGAGTTGTGGAATCCGCAAAGGTAATTATTAGTTTATACAAATAAATTATTTAGCTATTACCAATAAGTTTCCTAGCAACTACAAGTTTTGCAGGTTCCAGGTATAAAGAGACATACAGCAATGGAACAAATGAAGTTTGCCAATTTAGTGTTCCCTTTTCACCTTTAATATGCTCGATTAGTTTTTGTCCCGCAAAACAACAAACAATTTCATTATCTGCCAGATAAACAATTTAACAGTAATAGTCCTTAAATATCCTGATTAGTCACCAATGACTTCCACCAGATACCTTTGTCTGTCAATAATCACAATCTGTGAAACAACAGATTGCTATTTATCTTAGTTTAGTTAGGTAACTTTCCTAAACTTTGTAAATATTTTTACAGTCGACATGTGCCTTTAAGTCTTGACGGAGTTGAGATAATTTCCAACGGGTCCGGAAGCTATATGGAATTACGGAAGGCCTACGTAACAGTCGATTTAGTTAAGAACGCTACGTTTAAAAGTGGTGGCGCCTATTTGTTTAGCAATTTGAGGGGCTGCGATGGACAGAGAATTTACTTTAATGGGTGCTCTTGTGTGGCTGTCAACGGAGAGATAGTCAGTAGAAGTTTGCAATTTGCACTACACGATGTGGTAAGCGCATAAATGTCATGGTTGAAATTTTATATTTTTAAACAAAAAGCGAGCTTTGCAAATTACTTGATAATAATGGCAAAGATAACGTAAAACAAACGTTTTCCGTAGTACTATCACTAGCGAACCTGTTTTACGGAACTTTCTGACGTGAATCATGGCATTTCTGATATATAAGGTAATACTTACTTAAAGAAAAACAAAATATTTCAGGAGGTGGTCACGGCTACTATAGATCTGGAAGACATAAGATCGTATAGAACTTCGATCCGTTCTCGTACACATTTAGCTGCATCCAATAAGCCGTTCCCGCGGATCTCTGTTGACTTTGCTTTGTCCGACGACGAAGACATACACCTCACAGTCAGCCCTCCCATGGAATGGAAGTACTTAACGCCAGAGGAGGAGATAGAGTTAGGTGAGTGAGTGACCTAAATGTCTTAACTCATTAACCTATCAGTTAGGTTCTTATACAAGCGTTACTATAAGAATATCTATTCTTAATAAACTTTTAGAAATACTTCACATTTTCTTTTAATTCAGGGGAAGAGGATTTAAATTAATTTTGATAAAATTCTATAGAATACTACTCTACAGTTTCCATCCGTAGGAATCAGCTCATTGGTCATTAAAAGTATCTCGTTCAAGTTTTTTTGATGATTGTTACACTAAACAGTTTTAAAAAAGAATTAAAAACATATTTGATACAAAACGCGTATTATTCTGTAGCCGATTACTTAGGAAA
>DWBH01000807.1:0-10966 GCA_018230765.1 Ernsta delagoae
ATACTTTTTTCGGCGAAGTAGGTACTCTTATTATTGTAGTTGGCTCTCATTTTTCACATTTATGTTTTTGATGAGATACTTTATACATTAAAGACGGGTCCTTATACCCTAGTGTAATTTGTGTTTCATAAGATATACCTACCTACTTAAAGAAAATGTAAGCATAGTCAAAGCTAGCTAATTGCAAATTTGTTGCCTCCACATTCCTTCCGAGAACATTATAATAAATACTTAGAAGGAACAGGAATGATGTTGTTTTTTTTTGCTTTGATGTAAGTTACTAAATATATTATTTAACATAAAACAGATTCCTTAAAGAAATACAAATTCATCGCCAAAGACAAAATTGTGCCTTCAGCATAGGTTTTTTTCTAAATAACATGATCCGTTTTGCACATTTTGCCTAATTTTCTACTTTTCATTTTGCCGCAAACCTCTGTATTTGACTTATTAGGCAGTTAGGCACTAATACAAGGGGTAAAGCACCCTTGCGGCCCTCATCATCCAGCCGTCAACACCTGTCGTTACGGACTTGCACTCACATACATACGTTGAGCACGTCAAAACATTTCTGAACATGCCATGACATTCCCTAATTTCATCAGAAAATGTGAAATACTTTTCTCAATTTCACCGATAGGTACTTACTCGTATTACAAACCTACAAGTCTGTGCACAAAGTAAGCTTATTTTGTACAGTGTATTAGCGTCATACCCAAATAGATTGCAGATTGAAATCTGATCCGAAAAACGCCCACTCGTGCCGAGTTTCATCATTCACTTTGATTGTCAGTTCAAACTATTGTACAGACCGGACCAGTTTTACGTAACCGTTATTAAACATAAACATTGTTAGTATTGTTGCTCATTGACTGCGTGTAGTTCAGAAACAATGGAGTGCGGTCGACTATTGAATGGGACGAGATGGAGTGGTTATTCCTTCACCTCGTCTACAAGCACTTCGGATGCAAGCACGCCAGCCGTGTACATCGAAGACTGTCCGAGCGACGAACAATGTGCAGTTAATGACAAGTACCTCATCACTTTCCCGGATGACGACAGCGATGCGTCCAATAACAACTCAAACGATGTGAAACTCAATCGCTTCTACGAGAACCCGCTTTTTATCTCGGCTGACGAAGTTTTAAAAGCGGAGATAAGTGACGGCAACGTAGAACTAATGAAAAGTGAAGCTAAAAACATAAAAGATTATAAGTTCTGTGAGGCGGTGAACGACTTCGATATCGAGTTGGAGGCGGGGGAAGCGGTGCCCATAGTTTACCTTTCTACTACGAGGGCAGCGAAACTGCAAAGAGCGTTTAGACTGGCGGGATATAAAAAGGTCAGTTTGTTTAAGTTTTCCCTAGTTGCTACCTATAGTTTTTCCTTACAATTTGTAATTTCTTACAGATTTTTCGCATTTAATGTGCGGTAGGCAATGCACATCGAAGACATCAAGCATTTTGAATAAATTTTGCTTTGTGTAGCGACACTTAGTAGTATATAACATGATATACCTATTTCTCTTTAAAAGTATCATTTTATGTTTCGCTAAAAGATATTATCATGCATCGAGGATTCTCGCCCAGTTCGTAATAATTATCAGCTTCGAACTAAGTTGAAAACTTTTCAGTGCTTTGCCGCAATAGCAGCACCTATAAAGTTACAATACAAATTTTAACGAAGTTCTCTCAACTCAAAGTAAAAGTTTTCCCTCTCATCCTTATTCCTGCTATTACTCATAACTTAGAGTCATTAAATATCATGGTTTATATTCAAACAATAATTGAAGTCTTTATTCATAAAGACAAAAACCAAGCGTCGACATTTTGACAAAATTATTATATCACTAATTTTTATTTTGTTTTAGATAGAGTAGAGGTTATAATGTTCACGTTAAAAATCTTTTTAATCTAAATTTATGTTCTTTCAAACCTTTAACTTAGTTTAAGTTGCAGCGTTGCAGTAATTCAAGGGAGACGAAACTTTAGGGTCTTCATATAATTTGCCCCAGAAACATTACTACATTAGCATTAAATCTGACATTGAATTGAAACTATCCCGCAGGGATTCGAAACTTTGGCAATAACTTTTGGCTTACGGCGTCGTTTTACTCAACATTATAATTATTTGGAACTTAGTAAACTCTACATTGGGTAAGATGTAGATAGAAAGGAGGTTAGCGTGTTACAACAAAGTTTTATCGAAAGGTGTTGGATGTAATTAAAGTAAAGGTGATCGAAGATCCCCGTACGGATTACTTGGAAAATTGTGAAAATATACATGGAGGGGTTGACAACAAGCTTAAATATTAATAAACACTAAATAAGCCATTAAATCAGTCAAATTAACTTTATCTCTTAATTTTAATATAATATCTTTCATAATCGCCTAAATATTGTACAAAAAATGTTGAAACAATGAAATTCCTGTGATTACCCGTTGCGGGAAAAAGAAAATCTTGTTTATAATTTGAGAAGATAAAACACGGACTATTATTTAAAGCTTCACCACAAAACTGAAAGGCGTCTGGGAAATTGATATTTTCCTCGAAAAATGAGCAAAAGACGGCTATTGTGTAACGTGACAATTCTATTTTGAATTCGTTCTTTGAAGCCACTTTCTGCTGTCCTCAATATCGTGTGTTTCAGTGACAGTTCGGCGGAAGTTCTATGACGTAGACTATTAATTACTTTTTATTTTGTTTCATTGGATTTTTATTTTCCGTGATCGTGCTGTTTATTTCGAATGTCAAAGGTTACCATTTAATAGACTTAAGGTACTCCCAACCTTTTTTTCATCATTCAATTTAAGATTTGAATGATATGATTATAATAATATTAGGAGATTCTGCATGGTTTTATTAGGTTTATTAGCAACATGACACTATATCGTTAGTATACTAAATGCAAACTTAGAAATTCATGTCAATTCTAGGTTTAATACGTCAGATACATGGTCTAGGAAAATGACACCAACTTCCTGTGTCGTGGGTAAACTAAACTAGACGGTAGTGTAGACTGGCAATGATATATTTCCTAAATAGACAACGCTTAGTGTTTACATAATAAAGTTCATATTCGCGTGAGAAGCAACGTTGATTATTTGGTATTATATGAGTCGGTTCTTGGCACAGCTGTCACATTACTCGTTACACACGAAGCCGCAATACATCGAGTCACCATACTGCGAATGCCAAGCATTACCTACTCGTTTCAAAACAATGGTCTATTACAATAAGCATTGTGCGTGCTGATGACAACTATGATTGTTTGAAGGGTCTCATAATCTGTTGGTTGAGTATCCACCTATGGTCTTTACTTGAATATAAAGGAGTTGTTGTTAGTCGAATGTCAATTGTTGGGGTTGGCCATAATATTATATCGATTAGAGTGTCATAAACCAAATTTTCTACTTGTTGATCATTGTAGTTTTCGAAAAAGTAAAAGTAAATATTTTAAATGCCTAAGTACGATCCGTAACTTGTTTCATAGTCTCTAATTGAAACTAAGCAGTTATTTAATAAATTATAAATGTCAAAATTTTTGTAAGATAAATATGTGAGCTTACAAATTATTCACTGACAATGATAATAAAAGAAAATAATGTAAGTACCTATAAAGTTCATAAATTATTGATACCTTCCTACCGGCTTAAATTTCCAGTTCTATTTGTCTTTAACAACTTATCCTAGATAATTTGGTCCGTAAAAACTTCCCTAAACACAGGATTGGTACAGTAACTCCCTCTATCTGGTCTCTCTCGAAGTAACGAAGACACTTCACTGGATGTTACGTAACACGAACGGGACATGCTAAAATAAGCTCAGACATGTTGCAAATATTTGTACGGTATCCCTATTGGATCGTACTGAAATAGAGTTCAATACAGTCGCCTTCGCAGCTACAATCTGAAGTCGAATCTATTCCCGAGCTATTTTATATGATATGGTCACTTGATGCAGCTTGATTTTATACGATACGATGATCTTCGTCTTTGAGGAGCTATCCGCAATACATACAGATGTGAATAATAAGCTTTAAGTACTTATTAATAACTTGTATGTGGATGAATTAGTGGAGAATGAAGAAAACAAAATAAGTGTTATATTTTTCATTTAAATGGAAGAATGATAGTGTTTAACATTTATTGCGTATTAATATCTATCGTACACGTTTCAATAAGTATCTATACTTAAATGACCAAATTTATAAATAGCAAGCAAACAAGTACTCGTATTTACGTACACAAGATGATTCTGCTACAAAATAAGAACCTCGTTAATTTGGTCTATTCAGGACGGAAACGTATCATTTGCGAATTTTCCAAGTATATGGAGTGATCATCCTAAAATTATCCTCTTGTGGAGATACCACATCGGTAATAAATAATCAAAATAAATATACCTACATAATAATATTATGTATGTTGTCATCTTCAGAAAATTTTGAATGGCATTACCTGTAGGTATTTGAATTTCCTTCTACAACACTTTACCTTCGTAAGGATTTTACGCTGTGATTATAAAAAATACTATCTATTTTAACACGCAAAAATTAAGGAGTAGGTATAAAAATGTTACAATAATGTTTTCAGTAAATTTTCAATTTCATTAACATTAGCTTTTGCTGTACGTTATCTAGTGACCGCTAAAATTTATAGAATTAATTATTTTCTTTATCTACTTACACAAATTAAACAATTAGTTCCTGTCGTTTCAGCCAAGATTTGTTTGCAATTTATGGTGGACGTTAACCTGAATATACAATGTATCAATATACAGTATACATGGATCTGTGATAATGAGAGATGCCACAATGGCTTGTGGCCAAGAAAAAAATTTTTGGCGAGAATACTAACGTTTATGACTATTCTTTGTCGCAGAACCATTATTTTGATGAACCTACGAGCTTTGCCAAAAATTACCTCTGGTGGTTGTTTAAAAAGTGTGTCAAAGTAGGTAATGACGAAAAAGTTCTTTTTGAGAATTGATATGAATCATTATACTATATTTAGGGCTCTTTTTCAAGCGGCACTGAATCAAAATACG
Source organism: Ernsta delagoae (assembly GCA_018230765.1). NCBI lineage: Eukaryota > Metazoa > Arthropoda > Insecta > Lepidoptera > Hesperiidae > Ernsta > Ernsta delagoae. The sequence continues at coordinate 5,051 of DWBH01000807.1, forward strand.
ATTTAAGCCTCAATAAAGTACATAACAGTGAAAAAAGTCACAACAACTATGTATGTATATCTCAGAGACTTCTTAAAAGAACTAATCATTAAGTTATAGCTATAGTTATCTTTAAGTAAATGACATAGGACTTCCTCGTGCGTCCATACTTACTCGTACTCACGGGACAACTTAATTAGTTTTGGGCCGTGCTGTGGTCTGAGTTGAACCCACAAATCGTGACGAAATAACCTTAGGGTCTGTCGAGATTTAGGGACCCAAGTTGAGCATAATATGAAGTAACAATGTAATCAAATAAAATATAGCATAAAATATTTTCTTTGATGAGATTAGATTCATTAATAAAATATTATGCTTTCCTCTGTTGGATGGTACTAATACATAGACGTATATTACAACTAAAGAGTTTATTATAAACCTTTCAAATACGAAACACAGTGATTATAAAATATACTTAAATAGAGAAATCACAATGTTTACAAACATTTTAATGTCACATAAATATTCTAATTGGGACCTTTATGTGTTACGAATTTAAATTTCGAAACATTCAGTGTCTCTTGTGTATCTATTATTGTAGTTTATTTGGAATAAAAGTAATAAAATTGAATCACGCGGAAAACCTTGAGCCATAGATTGTTGCCAGGCTCGGGAGCCATTTTATATAATAAAGTTTTATTGTTTTCCCCAATGTGATGGTTGTTATCAAAAGATATACAATAAACCAGCCAATAAATATAAATAAGCTACATCGAAAGTGTCCACTTTATGAAATTATCTAAAGATAATGTGGATTGTTGATGGTGTTTTATATATTAATAGACTCGTAAATTTCCACTAGATTTGAAAGGCGCTACGACCTTTAAAAGTTGTCGGATCGTCATAATGGTGTAGGTAATCAGGTATGTCATACGAGTATTTGCTTGTTAATTTTAGAGGAGTTCTTGAATGTTTGTACGATAACTCGTAACAAATTAAACAATCTGAAGGACACTTCTAAATGGGACATAGCTCTAGGGACCAACACTAATTAGAGACGGAATGGAAATGTTTTTTTAATCAAGTAGGTACTGTTATAAAAAGATTTTCTGTAAAAATAAATTCGTATTTGGTTCAAAAAGGAAGGGCAGTTTCCGACAAGTAGGTAACTGTGATTGTGTTTGGGTATTTGCCAGATAGAAATAAAATAAAAGAGTTTCACAGAAACATTTTTTTATTAGTATACCCATCAGTGGATTTTGAAAACACGCATATAAAGTCGCTATAAAGAAACAGAAAAACTAGCCTATCTATCTCTCAAGTCCAAAATTAGATTAACATGATAAAGATTGCCTTGCTTGGCTAGATTTCAATAGTAAACAATTTACGAATGCTTTGCTACCTTCTGCCAAACAAAAACGTGAATATCTTTTTATCTTACGTGTCCCAGAGGATCTCAACTCGTTGACGTCTGAAGTGATACATAGCTGCTCGCTTTCCCATAGGATTGAGAATTTTCGCTACACTTTTTTATATTTCTAAGGCGGATTAGGTTTCCTTAGAGCGTAGGCGTTAGAAAAGTAGGTATAATGCTTAAAATAGAATTTTCCCTACAATAGTTGCGCCGCACATGAATTAATAAATGAGATCGATAATTTTATTCAAATTATTTGTTAATATCAATGAGAGTATTAATTTTTTTTTCTATTCCATTTAAATTTAATAAAATGCCTCCAATTGAAAAGAAAGTAGCGAATCTTTTTATATTAATTTTAACAAGTAATTTCAGGAAAGCCATAACTTAAAAGTATATAAATTATAACTCATATACCAACGTATCCGTGAGAATTTCGTTTTAGATTAAATCATAAAAACCACCCTCTTACTGGGTACCTATTAACTAATTATTCAATTACCTAAACAACTTTGTTTTTGCTTCAGGTACGTTGACATTTCTAAGAAGTTGATGTATTACCGGTATTTCAGGTAGGTGAATATTTAATGCCCAGCCCAAGACGGTAAACGAATAAATTGACATTCTAGAGAGGTACCTTCGCCACAGTTTATAAGCACTAGAATACTAAACAGACAATTTCTATTAAAATTAACATAGCGTTTTGATCGTATGATAAACGAACTTGCCAACTCTGAGATAATTTCAAATAGAATACTTGTAATAATTAACATAATAGTAAATTCATGAATTAATGATGACATTTGTCTATCTGAGGGTTATAATCTCCGAATTATTCTATATTCATAGTTTTTATATTGTAGGTACTTTACAAGTACGTGTTTTTTTGTTTGTGTGATTATCGTTATTAATAGTAACAAAACTTGATACGGTATACCTTATGTTCCAACAAGTGGACTCAGACGAGGTTTGGCGACTATTTACAATAAGGGGGCATCAATCTGTTCTGTAACAAGCTGTCAAATGTCTGTGTACCGATCCTCTTGATGTTGCTTAATTTGCTAGAGAACCATACTGAATAGGTGTACGAGTAGGTTTATTAATTGCTTCATTTATTAAGTTAGGTACATGGATTATCACTTGATTAGTATGCAGAAGTGTAACGTATAACTTTGGAAGGAGAATTTAGACAGATAGTCTCCAAACTATATATTTAATGACATCTTGCCCCCCATGTCAATATACCTGATTCAGAACTTTAGCACTTATGCTTACAATGATCTATTCCCATCACAAAGGGACACCGTAATATTCAGTTTATGTTATTCCCGTTTTGGGGTCTGTAGATGGAAATTAATCCCAGGTGGTAGAGCTGGAATTAAGCAGGCCTTGTTCAAATGTCCCTTTTATTACAATTAAATGTCCCCTCTGGCAGCTGTCATCTCTCCAGAATGCCATTTTTTATTTTGCTCTTTAAACATAATTAATTTTAATTAACAATGTCTAAAGGGGAACTTAAGAATTTTAGTGTAAAGGTAGGTAGGTATAGTTAATGCTTAATGACGACAGTTTAATGGAAATGAGAATTTCAAATTAAGCTATTGTTTTTTTCTGACGGCATTTTTAATGCACTCTTGTTATTTGTAAAATGAATATCTAATTAAGAAAATGGCTAGTACATAATACCTACTTAACTTGGTAGGTAATGGATAATGTCTTATTTGAAATGATATTTTTTATAGGGACTTAGCCTTATTTTACAGCTATTTACAAACTACACATAGTCGCAACAACATACGCTAAAATACATGAACATACAAACACATAAAAATATACAGAAGTTCACAATTCACACTTATGAAATTTAGACAAAACTACACTGTTATTTGTCTCAAAGCAACAAATTTATTGCTTTTTTTATATTTTTACAGTTGCAGGTAGGTATAATTAAAAGCTTGCGTCGCCGGTCACAGTGACGGGTTTTAATTGAAATAAAGCGTCGTCACACGTGCCGGCTTAGTGCGGAGTTGTTCATATATCTTGCACAACCATAATTACTTAAGTTAGGGCATTTAGACGGAAGGAAAATTAAATGATCTAGTTCCAAATTGACTAGGTATAAGGTTCTTTGAATTAACAATAATTATGTGGGTAGGTGCATAATAGCTACGACATTATTTTATCCAATAAACTCTTTCCCTCTTTAATTTAGAATAGTTCAGCTCAAATATTTTAACACTATCTTGGGACACGGCAGTGCCCCCGCCGAGTTATACTTTATAGTTTGATGGGAAAATCTATCATAGTCTATCAAAGATAAACTATTTTATAAGATACTTCAATAAAAGTAAGTCCACCGGTCCTTTATAAAAAATACAAAATAATTCAATTTTATCTTCAACAGCATACCTATAAGATAGTATGAAATTTAATTAAAACAAAATTTCGCGCGTGCCGGCGCCGCGTAAAGTTGATGCTGCTCATACGAGTACATGTAGCACGGTCGTCATTATACTGAAGTTACGACACGGTTATATGGAAAGCAAAAGCTCTCTCTTTGTTGCGAATGTAGTGAAAAAGCATAGCGTTTTTTCTTCTTATATTGTTGGTAATTATACCTAATATACTGATACATTGTAGTTTGTGATGACTCGCTCAGTTACTTTGTGAAATTTACATTTTTAATTTCATTAGGTACCCAAATGTTGAAGTAGGTGGATTTTCTTTATTACCTGTTAAAAGGATTGCATGGTCTAATCTCAAACCTGATATTATATTTTATTGAATGACTACGTTTCTGTATCTTCTGTACTTTTACGTTGTTATTGAAGTCAAGATTTACATTGATGCTTTAGTCTAAAGGCATTGACCCTTTTGTAGCTTTTTGAGTTTACTTAACTTTAGTCAATGTGAAGTAAGTACAAAACTCGTCACCCCCTTGAATATGGGGAGTCAATTGAGTGCAAAACTAATTTTACGCTTGAAAAGGCCAAGTGAGAATTCACGTCACGTAACGTAGGTACCTAGGTACTTGCACATAGCACTTACTTCTTGTGTGAAGAACGAATTAAATTAACCTACCAAAATAACCAACTGTTAGCGTGTGCAGAAAATAATAGTACCTAAGTAACACTTTTATAATTGTAGTTTATATTTTATTACTATTATTTTTCGTATTATTTCGTGAAACTGAAAATTCCTAACTGAAACACCAGCTAGGTATTTATCAGTCACGTAACCTGCTTTAACGAAAATAACATTCTGTTGTAGTCAAGAAAAGAAGTTACCTTATTAAAATCTTAGATAAGTGCAAGTTTTACACTCCGTGCAAAGTCTAGCACTAGCAGTATACCGTAATTATAAAGTTAATTGTTTAAACAGCACTCATTTAGTGAACAGCCATTACAGCTAACGATCTGTTTCCAGTCGTGCGACAGTTTGATCGCTAGTGTATATCAATAACAACCGCACGCGGGGTCGCCCTCACCTGTGACTTACAAAATGCTTCCATTAACCTATAAAAGCTTCAGCATAGTTTGTAAATCTAGGTTATGTACCTAGATTACTACGTTTGTTTACGTACGGTTAATAGCTTGATTAAATTTCGATAAATTAATGTGAATCAAAAGAGCGTTCAAAAACTGGGGAAAATTTGGTAAAAAAATAACCGTTATTTTTTAATATTTATAAATTGGAAAATACGTTACGTTTTAGAAGCCTGTTTTTTGTGTGTAGGTACATAAACGCAGCCAGCTATTCAATAGCGCCGGACTGTTTGTCTCGGATGCAATTAAAAATTCACAGGCGAAGAGACAAGACAAACGCCAACTTAACAAGCTAGTTCTATTTTCTCTTTTTATGTTAGGTGTATACTATAGGTAGTAGGTACTAGTCCGCTCGAAAATTGTTTGGCGGACCGTCCGTTATTCTACAGTTTGTTTGTGTGTTTGTTTTCAATTAACTCGTGGATGGTGGAGTGAAATTTATTGTTACTGTCACAATCATGCGAAAGTTTTATTTACTTAACTTTGATATTTACCAAGTCTATAGGTCTATGACTCAAAGGTATTTTTTTCCATTTAGTCACACTTACACATGGGGAAGTGACTCAACGAGAATAAACCTATGAATTTAATAATAGAAATAATAGTAATGAAGGTTTTGTTTAAATTATTCCATTTTCAAAATTATTCCAAAGGAACTTTACTTCATCGTTAAGAAGGTCCATAATATTCCTAATTATTTTATTTGCCTCAAGCTACAGATTTACAAGTAATATTATCATTACAATGGAATAACATACTATTATACTTAAGCAGGTATTCTGTGTGAAAAGCCACATGCAAAAAAGAGTTGTGCTATATTTAATATACTCAAGCAGAGATAATTCTCTCTTTTTAAACGAAATTCAATCTCTCGGAACAAACTGTACCTATGACAAAAATCGTATTAAATCTTGGAACGTTCGTTGACTTTTCATATTGGCGCCCTTCACAGGTTTTTTACGTCTTAAAATAAAAACT
>DWBH01000808.1:0-10965 GCA_018230765.1 Ernsta delagoae
AAAAAATACTGAATTTTCAAATTAATTTTATTTGTTAATCTTGTGCTTTTATTTAATAATATCGCTAAAATACGTTTCCCTAAGCCAATCTCTAAAGGTAATATGCATTAGAATCTTGAAATTAAGTATGACGCAACTAGCCAATTATATATTATGTATTTCTAGAAAAATACTTCTCCACATACAAAAAATACTGCTCCATATTAATTTGTACGTAAAAATGGTTTGTATCTCTTTCATGTGTCTCTGAGAAGACTTCTGGCTATTTTAACTTTACGAGTAGGTATAACACATTTTGAAATGCAACATTAGCTAAAATTATGAATTCGGAAGCAAAAAGAATTCTGTCAGTTTAGCTCTTCTTCATTAAAAGCACCTACCTATAAGTTCTAAAAAACTGAACATCGTTAATTGACGCTGAGATAAACTGTTTAATGCTTTATTAGATGATGTAACTATTTTATTGAAACCGTTGAATAAAACCAAACCATAAGTTGCAGTTCAAAGGACGAATGCAATATCAAAACAAAAAGAAAAAAAAAATATACAGAAAAAACTGTTATTTTTATAAACCTGCATAGCAATTCCCTTTTTTACATCACCACCACGTACAATGGCAGCAGGATTTTCATTTTGCCTTGAAATGATCAATGCTTCACGGTCTGATAAATCTAAAGTCAAGACATTTTTGAAATGCCGGTGCATTGTGAACTTTGTACAGCAAAATATAAAGTTTTAATACTTATAAATCTATATTTATCTAAAATTATTTCTTCTGTGAGACGAAGGTTTTTTGAACACTAATTTGCATCAGCAAATTTCTGAACAGATTAGTATCGTTCTTGTGCGATTGTTGCATAATGAGGAAATGTTAAATTTGAATATGTACCCATGACATCGTTGTAATAGTTTAAATACTGACTCATATTGCATATTAATAAATACAAACATAATATAGTTATTACATTTATCTTAACTACTTCGCAGTAATGTATCTCTTACAATTTAATAAGAAAATTACACTCTTGTTACAAGAATAAGTTTTGAATTAATGCACCAAAATCCTGAGGTATGTATAAATAATAATATCTCAAGATTCTGGTGATTTAATGCAAAACTCAGATAACTTTTAAGATTAGTTCAGATTTTTTTGGAGATATTTTAGCAAAATAGTTTTAGATTATCACTCTCTAAGTTTAAGGCACTGTCCTAGATATTTGCGGGACCATAGCTCTCAAGAAGTTTTAATTTGACTGTTAATGTTAAAAAACTATACATGACTTATCAGTATTCTGATTTTTAAGAAATATTTACAGCGCTATAATTTTTGGTTCGGACCTCTCCTTAATAGAAAATATAATAAACTTTCTCATAACAAGGCGCACATAATTCACTCAAGTGAATACGCGACCCATATATAAAACCAATTGTGTGCCATGAAACGTATGAATTGTTTTTTGTTGAATACAGAGGGCGATCTAAACATAAACGACGACGTAATGCATGTAGATGCTACGATGCTACGCGTCTATGCTACGCGTGCTACGAAGAAATTCCTAGAAGGAAACGTTTTTTTTGTATAATATCTGCGCTTTGGTTTTAATTATAACGTAACAAAACAAACGTTACAATTTTATTTTTAATGTATATTTTATAGTTTTTAGAAAACCAACAATATATACCTACATTTTTCATATATCTGTGGAAGGCAAATAAACAACTAATAGGAGACTCCATATGGTAAATGGCGTATGGCCCCGTATGGCGTTCAAGAAATAAGACTAATTAGTAAATTTGAGTGATAGTGTTATAAGAAGGATTAGGCAATCATCCATCCTTAGTCATGATTTTTGAACATTTGTGTGAGTGGTAATGAAAATCCTAAGTAATTGCCGCGCTCTACGGATCTCTCTATCCGAGAATGTGACGGTTGAATGGGTGCTTAGTATGAACTGCAGCTTGCGTCTCGAATATGCCCGCTTAAAATATCGATCCTTCATAATTAATGATTGGCGTTTTGATACGCCAATAGGAACTGATGAAAAGAAATTATTAATTATATAAAATAATAAGACGATAATATCTACTAATTATACTACATACTAGTATTCTGTTTTGTTCCATTTTGATATATATAATGTTTCATTTAAATACTATAGGTCTTATATAATAATACACTTGTACTTAAACTAGCTACTTAATTTTTTTCTTTCTTAATGTAAAGTTTCAAATAGCACATCGTTTTTAACAAGAGCCGAAACTATCACGGTCTTGAGTTATGACTCTTGAGCTTTTGCATGCTCTGCTAATGAAAAGCTTAAGTAATTGGCATTCCCCGTAGATCGCGCGTTTGCGAGAATATGGTACTTGAATGAACGTGCTGCTGAAATGAAAGACAAAGTACGTTCGTCTTATCGGCCATCTTAATGAGGACATTCATCCATCGTCCAATAAGATTAGATCTAATCATGTTATGGAATTATTTTTACTAATTTACATCCGTTTACATTTTTATATTTGTAACACAGATTGTTAATAATACAGAGCTTAAAACATAGACTTTACTGAGAATATAAGACAGTTCCTTTCTAACGACAGCCGTCAAACAATAATTGAGTCCGTTCACGTTCAGTCCACTTCATATGTTACGGCTAGGTATTCCAATAACACTGCGACTGAAAATAAATTGTTTCGTTTTTATAGCGTTTTCGGAATAAATTTGACGCCTTCTATGTTACACACCGTATTTCTTGTAATGGCCACCAAACAGAAGAAGAATATAGGAAAGAAAGATAGGATATGTCTAACAGATAACCTCCGATTTGCAAGATAAGATAAGATACAATTTATTCCACTTTTCAAAAAATTTTGTAATAACAATCGTTTTTTTTATATTACATAATTATGACCTTAGTACAACATTTCAAATGCAAGAAAAGGCGCAATAGACCTTCAATGTCATAAAATATGAAAAAATACTCTTTATTCTGAATTTGAAAAATGGCTAGCAGATAATAGAATAATTGTTCCAATGTTCCAACTTTTAGGGACTATTTATTTATTTACTTATTTTATTAGTTGCACCAACAACATTTACACCAATAATGCTTGTTGGTGTAAATCTAAAACATCATTTTATTATTATAACTAAGTAAAATTTTAGTTACAGGCACAAACTGCATGCACAAAATGTCCGAGCTAACAACATTTCATATAATTAGAAAAAATAATTGATTGAAATTGACTTTATATCCATATAACTCTATTCGAAAGCTATCCCAAAAATAAGAAAGAGAACATCAACTGTACTGTTGCAAGGATCAACATCGAAATTAATCTTACCTATGAGCGGCTTTGCGAAATACAGAATCTTAGAGATACAAATGGAATTATTGATTACAAGGCTTTTAGCACAATGCCGACTTTATCAAAGGTCTATAAATGTCCCTAACTTACTTTGACACGTTCTTAGCCCCTCGAGATGGAAATGATCTTGCTTCATAAGAGTAGCTTCAACCCTTTTAGAAAAGTTGTGAAGATAAATAATGTTTTCTTAAAACAATACCACACGCACACGAGTGTAATTAGTCCTTAATGTTCAAACTTTATTAATATTAATGTTGGATTTCATTATTTATCCTGAAGGTTCACTGATATTACTGATGATTAAACGTTAATGGAATTAAGTCCACCAAACGTAATATTTATTACAATAAACTACCTATGTAAATTAATATTTTTTCTTAAATATCTGATAAATGACCTATGATAATTGGCCTATTTGAATTGGAATGTTTTCTTAAATAAGTTAGTTATACGATAATACCTCAATATTCTTCATTTTTAGCATGTTATTTGTCTTTGCCAATAAAGAACAACTAAGCAAACATACTATTCCTACTACGTTATTATTTTCGCACAAAATAAAACAACCCTTTGGTTTACTCACCCACTACCAGTAAAATTGATCAAAAAACCATTAGCAAGACAGCAATAATTGATATTCCAAATTGTTATATCTCTTATACGATATCTAAAGTGCGTAATTACCTAATATTTAATGAGTAGGTAAGCTTCCTTTTTTCTGTACCTACTTTTATCTTTATTTCAGGAAATAACACTATTATAACACCTGTCACTGACTGTATAAGATAAAATGTATATATACGAGTATTCAGTAATTTAGATAATAAACGTTAGTTAGGTATATGATAATATTGTACGTTCTCCTACAGTGTTAATATTTTATTCATGCTCTGATCTTACAGTGGCGCCGTTATCGCCTAGCAAATCACTAAGTATTTTTAATTGTAATGCAATAACTTGGATGGAACCTATCGCTACCTATATTTCATTAACATTACAAAAAAAATAATCCATATTTTATTAAATTATGGGGCTTTTTCTCTTATTAAAATAGAGCTTTTATTAAGTATTAAATTAGTTGTTCTTCTTGGCTACATTAACATTCTGTAACTAGAGATTGCTTTAAAATAAACTTAAAGTTCAAAATAATTTTAGAACATTAAATTAACGAACTTATGTTATTTTACCTTTGAAAAAAAACGTAAATAAATACTATTTTAAAGTTAATGAAAATAATCCAGAAAACATTTAATAAATAAATGATTGCTATTAACGTGAGGGCTACATTATATGCTACGCGCTACACGTAGTGCTACGATACATGATCCCGTGTAGTATAAGCAGTTGAACTAGTTAAAACACGGTTGAAATAACTAGATAAATGACAAGCCTTCGTCTTTGTTACCAATTTTCAGACCATATTTATGCTAGGTTCCATTGTGTATTAAAATGGTTAAGTTTTCATTACATTTGTATGCAAATTTGTGCTGCGTCGACTTATAATGCTTTTATGGACCAAACAAATGTTGAAAAGAATGTACAACAGAAACCAAAAAAAATTATGGAATTTTTAACATAGTAAGTAGTAAAAAGAACTGAACCATAACCGCTGTCTTTACTAATTAATATGATTGAATATTTATTACATCTTGAATAGAACGTAATATCCTAAATTTTAATAAATTGCATAAATGATTCACTCCAGTTTTATAATGCTCTGGATATTTACTTACATACTTACAATATTTCAAATTGACAGCAAATTTGGAGCCGCCTCTATATACCGTATCATTTCTAAATCCAAATTATAGTAGGCACTTTCCTAAACCGTTAATAATCATTTTCTCCTCCGGAAACAAATGAGCACTACACAGTGATTTACTTAACAAACGTGTCATTAAAGTTTCATGTTAGAGCCGGAGATATAAATTTGATTGGGCCGAGGCGAGAAAGCGGAGAGCGCAGGCGGCGGGCGTCGGCGTCGCTGAACGCCACCTGTCGCTGTCGGCGCGGCCTGGAGCCGGGCGGCAGCGCGTCGCGGCGGCGGCTCCGGCGGCTCGCGAGCGACTGAGCAGCGAGCGCTGCCCGGGCACGTGGGCCGCCGGGCGCCGGCCGCCGCCCAGGTGCACCTGCACCCTCGCGCACCCCCGCGTCCTGCCGCCCGGACACCCTCGTCCCGCCGCCGCCGTTCCTGCTCCTTCTCTCCTTCTCGCCCTTCTCGCCCCTCATCTTTTGCCAACACCGATTCTACCACCGTCACCGCCGACGCATGTTTTACCCGCTATGCAACCGCCCATATTGTCATATTAAGAAAATACTCCGCTGATATTTGAGTTGTACTTCGGTCCAAGCTAATTAAACTGAGCTTATTGAATGGACTGATTAATCAGTTGGTGAAAATAAGTACATTTATATTTATGATCATTTTATTGTCTTGTCTATGGTATACCTACTACATTATGCTATCCTTCTATGTACATTTTACGTTGTATACCTATAAGTACATTATATAAAGTTCTAAAACACAATTTTATCGTCAGCTTTAAAATTCACTGATAAATGTTTTAAAAAAATGCATTTTTTGGGATATAACACTGACCAGACCTCAATTATTTTATTAGGCCCCTGTGAAATTAAATGAGCGTGAACGTGATGGTGGTAAGCAAAATCCTATGTGAATATACTCGTAATAGACACAACGCAAAAAGTTAGTTGTTTAATGTTGTACTTCCTACTTAGTGTTACAGCACAAAGCCCAGAGGGTCTTACTCTTAACCTCGCAGATCGACTTCCTACGGAGTATGGCTAAGTGAATTCGAGTAAGTACACATGAAACTGAGAAATGAGCCTTAACTCAAGCAGTTATAAAAATGTTACTTATGTAGTCGAGTATTGTAGGTTCATATAGATAATAGCTTAATGAAATACAGAACTGTAAATATTATTCGCAACTTACCTTAATACTTAAATGTAGACCTACTAAATGTTAGCAAATAGTGATCCTGATTTTTAAAATTATGCATATCATAAGTGATCACTTATTTATATGTAGTTTTGTTTGAGGTGCCGGAGTAATTATCTTTAATATTTCCCGTGGGGGTTTCCGAGGCACAAGTTGCACGATAGCATTGACAGCACTCTAATAAAATGAAAGTTCATAAAAGCTATTCAAAACGGGGGCTTTAATATTCCGGAGACACAAGAGCATCTTGTCTTAAATTAATAATTATTTATGTATATTTCGTTTTAAAGTTCAGTTAAAAAGGCAAATTTCAATCTTTTAAGCTTAGGATCATTTTGATTTTAATGCGTTTATGCGTTTAAACCTATCCCCAGAGTTATTAATATAATAACAGAGGCGTACCTAAATATGAAATTCGTATTTAAATTGGATTTAAATGTTTCTATTACAGGATTATTTCAGATAAAGTTCTAAAAAGGTTACATAATTAGTAATCAATAATATCGTGATAAAATAAGGCAAATATTATAATAAAATATATTATAGTGAATTTTCCGAAATAGGTTACAAAATAAAGTGATGGGGCCTGACGTAGCAAAATGAATGGAAATTGCTCAGTGAACAATTCGTTGGAGCGTAAAGCGTAGGAGTCTACCAGATGTCTGAAGACCTATATGTTTAAATGCTCCCTAAGAAAAAGAAATATAAAAAAAATAATAGGTATCTTTAATCTTTACACATTTATTGATATTAATTCTGCTTATATATCTGCATATAAATAGAAAGGGTATATTAGCTACCTAAAAGAGATTTGCACAATGTTTGTGAAAGAAAAAAATAGATTACCCATCTGAACACAAACACTGTCAGGCTTAGATTGAAAAATAAAATAAGAACATTTCTCCCTTACATGCTTATATAGCTACGAATTTAGGCATGATGATTTCATAAGCAAATTTTGTACGGTGAGTTACAGTTACGCAGTTTTATATGTTCCGAAATTTACATGGTCAGAGATTCTTCGTCTGATTACAATTCTGCTTTAAAGAACCTCTTTATCCATCTAGACGGAATTCTATTAATCGCTTAAAAGACTTGTTAGGTAATTGAACCAAGTGAGGCATTGAGTTTAAATAAACAAAGGGCAAATAGAGGCGTGTGTGCCGTTCCTTATTTCCAATTCCGACAGTCAAGTTACACGTTGGCGGATTGGATACTTGCCAACCGTTGAAATGTTCACAATATACCTAAGTATTAAGTGACATCGGATTTTCAACGAAAAAAGCTAGATATCATTACATTTATTTCTAAGGTCACGTTTTTTCGTACAGAAATAATTTAGATATGATTATTTTAAATCGTCAAAGAACTCATATGTATGTATATTCAGACATGTCCGGAGATAGAACTACATTATACGCGTACAATAATCATAAATTCTTTAAAGCGTCTCATTCCATGAGAGTGGCTTTGTTCTATGCTATGCATATAGTCTCTCATATGTGTGTTAAAAGTACGTATAAAACTCGAGCACTTTCAAAAGGAGCCTTTTAAAAACTTTTCGCAAATTTTTTGCTTGGTACAACTTAAATACATGAACAATTAAAATTCTTCCTGGCTCAAAAGTGGATACTAAATTTTTAATATGGATTCTCCTTGTATAAAATTACGACTATTGGTGTATAGTGCCTTATAATACGCTCACAAGGCTAGATAAAATTTTGTTAGATAAGCCGTTGATATTAGTATAAAAACTATAATAAATATTATTTATGACATAACTTTACTGCATATCAAAACAAACTTTAATGTGAAACACAGTAAAATTTTTCTACTATACTTTAAGTTGTATAATATAATATATATATCTATATATATAATTTATAATATATATACATATCGTAAATATTTTCGTTAAAATTTGCAATAAATTTCCAAAGGCACTGCTACGATGCTTGTCGTAGAACTGTCCTACGATTTGATCCGTAGCAACGACTACATATACGCAAAATAAATATGTATTACACACGCGCTTCTCTCCAACGTATTAATTAGGTAAGCACAGACCATATAGAGATACCAACGTATGGTAAGCCTGCTTTAAAATTTCAATTGGTTTAATATTGTAGAAAATCTTCGTTTTTTTTAACCGTTCCCCTTGAGGGTGCCATACGTCGGTTTTTATATTTTGTTGAATCTTTGTTGAATAATGATTTGGTAGGTAAGTACTTAACAATTACATTAGCACTATAGAAAAGAATTTGCAAAAATAACCGTACATACCAATCACTACAATACAATATGTAAATCTTGTAGGTCTTAAGTTTTTAATTTTATATTGCTTGCTATTATGGTATAATGTGACAAATTAGATTACGCCTAGTTCTTTTATCTCATTAATGCATAATGGCCGTGTTTTGTTGATCACTTTTCAGAGACAGACAGATAGCGAATAACATTATCACAAGGTCGTTAAAGACTCTGTTGAATATTTATTGAGCCAGGTATAAGTGAGGGGATTTGCATAACGAGCTTCCATGGCATAACATTTCGGTTTTTTGCCACAATTTGAATAGTGGTAATAAATGTTTTCTTTACAGGCTTAAAGGTAATATTACTAAAAAAAAATTATAATATAATTGCTTCTAAACTTTTTACGTGATAGAGTATACCTACCTATAGATTTTACTCATAAGCAGCTTACGAGTGGATTAATGATAAAAAATTAGAGAATCATGCCTTTTTACACTTTTAAAATTGACATTTCGTGTAGCTATATTAAAAATTATATAAGTAAGCTTCCATTTTAGAAGGCAGGTTAGTAGATCCTTAACTTTTTACATTTCTTTGGACGCATACACATTTCTCTTTACACGAGAAAAGGAGTAACATGCAATTTGACTGATCTATCACTTAGAAAACACCAATCTACTAATACAAATAATAGATTATTATGCGTTAAAAAAATCTCATTAGGTTGGGTATCATGTTACCTATTAAAAAAGGTCTAGTAATGACTTCCCGAATCTCGACGTAACCTAAATTAAACGTGATCATTGGAGGCATAATCATTTTAGTTGACCCAGTTACCGCCTTACCATCAGAGAGAAAATCACGACTCTGGGGCTTGATACCTATAGAAAATACTCGGGGTGACGACGCCGCGCCAGCGCGCCTATCATGCCTCGCCTTGCTCGCTGCTAGACACGCATTTTTCATTCTTACCTATGACTATGAGTCCTAATTTTTGAGTGTAAATAAAAATGTAGCTGCTGAGCCTATCGACGACTTCCATCCCAATCTCTTGACTGAGTAGAATGAAAATTATGAGTTACTTACTTATTATGGTTTCAGTTTTAACGAAATGCAATTCAAATCAAAATCAAAACATAGCTGCTCAAGTTATGCATAAGGACGTTTAAAAACGTTCTCTTTGGACGTTCTCTTTGCACAAATCGGCATTGTTATTGTTCCTCGCAGTTTTTATTTTTATTGAACTGGAATCCGTACGTGTACGTTATTATTTTAATAAATTGAAAGCTCGATAAATCCACTTTCATATTAAATTTTAAATTCTCCTCTACGGGCATTAACATTACGTTTCGTGAAGCTGCGGATATTACTACCATCTAAATATTTAAAATGTTGCCTCTCCAATTATATGACTGTCTACAAACTCATCAATGCATGCATATCGTACCGTACACACTGGGTTCAGAAACATGAAATATGCCGAGCATACCTATCTACCTACTCCCTTTATGATTCAGGCATCCATAAACAAGAGAGCTTTCTAGCTTTCGAATTTGTTTCCAAAGCGAAAAGAAGAAAAATGGTTTTGTGGATTGAAAATAAGTAGGTATATGTACTTATATATAATATACATGTATATCAGGTATTTAAGTTCTTATATAAAATATAATACCTAAAAGCTAAAATCAATGGTACCTACATTATTTTGCGTCTGCCGCGATTGTCTAACCAATACCTAAATAAAAAAAATTCAAATGTCTTCTCTTATTTTTCGTTTAGCTTTCACAGTTTTTATACTTGAAAGATATAGAGAAAAGTACTTAAAATTATGGTAGGTATGCCCTTTATATGCTAGGTATTGTAGTTACTTTCTTGTGCATAGGTACTTACAATGTTTACACTGTTTTTAAATACTTATCTACAATAAATACAACAACAAAATAAAAGTGGAATCTAAGAGTAGAATTATAATTATAATAACCTTCCACAATGAAACGCGTAAGCATACCTACCTAATAATGATCTTTTTTCAGTTTATCCTTATTTCATCCATACAATATAAATCGGTAGGGATGATGAGGTTGTCCTCATTAAGATCCGCCGACACTTAACTACCTTTAAATAAAAATTGCTCCTAAACTCCTATTTAGATACCTACCTACTTCTTACTTATCATCGAAGTTCACTCAAGTATGATGAGATTATTGTTATTATTCTTTATATAAATGTATAAAAATCTATATTCCGATTTACATGAATAGTTGTCTATTTCAACTTACGTATATGGTAACTTACTTGGTCCATAACATATGTTATGGACCAAGTGATTAATAGCGCATTTTCGATAGTGCTCGCGCCGTATGAAAAATGCCCAATATGAGAGG
>DWBH01000809.1:0-10964 GCA_018230765.1 Ernsta delagoae
TTGTTGTCCTTTTGGTATACATGGAAAACGTTCCGTACGGTAAGATGATAATAATCTCATATCTCATAGGGTTTCCGTATTTAAAGACTGAAAACGAAACCTTATTACTGATGTTATTCGTATGTCTGTATTCTTCATTAGACCATAATCACTTTATGATAATAATAAATGCATTATTTTTGTCGCAAGACAGGATTAATACAATATTACCTTACAGACCCCTTTGAAGCTCATTAGTTATTTTACTATTAAAACAAAATGTTAATATAAACTATAATGGTCTTTAAAAGTTGATGCTAAGGCCCCAGGGTCATACGTGTAAAACCGCAATATTGTTCGCAGCTAGCGGCGCTGTTATCGAAGCCGCCGCCATCGTTCAACGTGTCGGAGCCCCCGCCGGGCTTCGGCGAGCTGTCCGCGCCTTGCGACACCACGCACCCGCCGCCCGCTGGCGCCTCCGCCCCCGCCTCCGCCCCCAAGCGTGACGACGACCGCCGCGACCGCGACCGCGACCGGGACCGGGACCGACGAGACCGGGACCGGGACCGACGCGACCGCGGCCACAACCGGGACCGCGATGGTAGGGACCGCAGGGACCGAGGTGACCGCGACCGCGGCCGCGACAGGGAGAACAGGGACAGGTGAGTGCTGGCTTTTGTATTTGTGAAGTGTCTTTCCCGTTTCAATGGAATTCGTTGTAGGCGCTGGCGTCTTGCTAAACTAAACCGTTTGATAATAGAGTGATTAGTTTACAGTGCAAAATAGTGAAACTGTCTAAAAATTTCAAATAAACGTTATTTAATGAACAAAATGAAAGCAAAATAAACAGTTGCGTTTAATCTATGTATATGGATTTTTCGTATGTTAATAATAGACATATTGATAGAGTCAAGTAAAATAACAACATTGAATGGTGTAGATATTTAAATCGATTGTGGATATAAGTTATAACATGGACTCGTTAGGGATCGGGACGATCGTCGCGAGCCTAGGCGGGAGCGACGCGAGAGGGAGCGGGATAGCGATAGGGAGAGGGAGACGGAGCGACCGCCGCGGAACAACAGGTTCGCCCCGCGCCCCGCACTCGGTCGGCTTCGGCTGGCTTCGGCTCGGCGTCGGCTCGGCGTCGGCTATTGAAGTCACTTCGCGGTTTTCCCTTAATAACTTCGTAGCTTCTTGATTTAACTTACATAAAAACATTGGAATTAAAGTAGATTGACGTCACTGTACAAAGTGGCAAATGAACCGGACCGGACCGTAGTTTTAAATTAGCACTGCGTCTGGACGTAGTCTATTCACCGAGAGTTGATAAAAAAATAAAATTTACAGTATTACAGTTTGCGGCCCGTAAATTATTTTTATTTATTAATTTTATTTTTGGAGAAAACAAACAATACAAAATAAATCATAGAACTAGTTTACAGAAAATATAAATACATAAATTAGTGA
Organism: Ernsta delagoae; assembly: GCA_018230765.1. NCBI lineage: Eukaryota > Metazoa > Arthropoda > Insecta > Lepidoptera > Hesperiidae > Ernsta > Ernsta delagoae. Next base: position 1,450 of record DWBH01000809.1, read on the forward strand.
AGTTTCCACTAACAACTACTGCAGATTAACATACAATAACTGAATACTTGCCATAGTCGGAGCAGCATGTGACATCACTAGGTACATGAATACAGAAAAGTTAAAAGAGAAAAAAAAGCAGAACTAAACGTAAACTTTTAAATGTTTTATATAGTTTGTCTGATGGTCCTCCTGTATTGGCATAAATTATTGCTAAAAGGATCAATATGAATTAAATGTTTGTTGTAAAATATGCATGATCGGTAGATAAAAGTATTGCGAGTGTAATTTTTTTTGGCAAGAGGAACATCAAACAGGTACTTACATCGAGAGTTATTTCGGGGACATCTCAAATTAATGTTTTCTAATAGAAAAGGTGAGTCTATATAATTATTCAATATTTTATATAAAAATATTTGATCCCTTTCGACTCGTCTGTTTGTGAGTGTAGTGATTGACGGTACGTTCTTAAATCTAAATTTTAAATGTTTTAGGAATAAATTCATAACTTTATCAAGCTTATTCTGATATTTTTTATACTGTGGGTTCCATATGATGGAGCCATATTCCAGCAAAGACCTGACGTATGAGTCAAACAGCAGCAAAAGGGTTGAGCTATTTTTAAAATCTTTGCTAACTCTTAAGATAAAGCCCAGCATACGATATGCCTTAAGAACGATATAATTAATGTGGTCGTTGAAACTTATTTTATTATCTAACATCAATCCCAAGTCTTTAATTGTGGTTACACGAGTGATAGAATTATGACAAAATTCATAATTAAATTCAAGATGTTTCGAGCTCCTAGAAAAACTTATGACATTACATTTTTTAATATTAAGGTGAAGATAATTCTCCTTACAATAACTCATAAATCTATCAAGATCTTCTTGTAATTCAATACAGTCTGAGATAGTTTTAACTCTTTTGAAAATTTTCATATCGTCCGCGTATAAAAGAATGTTAGAATTTCTGAAGATAGATTTCACGTCATTTACAAATAAATTGAATAAAAGAGGAGCAAGATGTGATCCTTGCGGCAAACCGGACGTTACAGGGAGAAATGACGAGCAGAACCCCTTAATTGCTACTGCTTGACTGCGATCTCGTAGGTATGACGTTAACCAACGTAATAGATCTCCATGAATACCAAGTATTTCGAGTTTGCGCACCAAGGCCGAGTGCCTAACTTTATCAAAGGCTTTTGCAAAATCTGTGTATATAGCGTCCATTTGACAGCCACTGTCCATAGCAGCTGCTACTTGCTGTACAAATTCACAGAGATTACTTTCGGTTGACTTTTTGGTGACAAAGCCATGCTGTTGATCTATAATAACTGGCCGTAATAGTGGAAAGATACAATCATATATAATTTTTTCAAATAGCTTAGCTACGATATTAATTTTAGATATGGGCCTATAATCACTAATGTTATGTTTATTCCCGCTTTTAAAGATAGGAGTAATATAAGATTGTTTCCACATCTTTGGCATTACGCCTGTTTTGATGGACAAGTTGAAGAGAATATATAGGGGAAGGGCTAGGGACTTGCAGCAGTTCCTAAATAAAATTGGCGGCAAACCATCCGGACCCGACCCCTTTTTAATATCTAGGTTCTTCAAATATTTATAAACTGTTTCAACTGTGAATTTAATATGGCTGGAGGAGATAGATGTAACAGAATTAAGGTGTTCTGCAGAAATGGGATTGGTGGAAACTGTGCCTGTGTCAGTTTCAAAAACAGAGTGAAAACTTTTATTAAACAGTTCACAAATTTCTTCCGGGTCATTGGATGAATGTTCATTAATAAACATAGTATCTGGAATAAAACTACAACCTTTTTTACTTTTTATAAAAGACCAGAAAAACCTACTATCATTTTTTATATTCTGTTCCGATCTGGATATGAACTTGAAATAGCAGCTGCTTTGGACCCGCTTTTCGCGTTCTCGCAAGATTTGAAAAGTGTCGTAGTCCCTTTGTCTTTTATAGGTTTTCCATTTTTTATGATATTTAAGTTTCTCTTTGACGATTTTAATTAGGGCCTTAGAGTACCAAATGGGATAGTTTTTTCCACAATTTAAATGTTTTGTGGGAACTAATTTCGTAATTATATTGTTTATAGAGTCATAAAAAACCTTTACACATTCATCAATGTCATCCGATTGCAGTAGGCTTGGCCAGTTAAGGTTAGAAATACTTTCATTAATCGAATCATAATCCGCAGAGTGAAAGACGCGAACTACATGGGAATTACCCTTCATAGTCTGTGTAGATGAGGTCTGAACTAGAAATGCAAGTGCAGGGTGATGAGAGTCCTCTATAACTAGCGGTGTGTTGCAATGACTAACCAGACATGTATTTGTACACAAAACTAAATCCAGTAATCTACCATTAGCATTGCGGACTACGTTGTACTGCTCCAGATTCGTAACACATAAGAAATTATTTAAGGAATTTACTATTTCTATATTCGTGGGTATATTGGTTATATAATGGCAATTGGACGACCACACTGCAGTTGAGATATTAAAATCCCCGACTATAAGGTATTCATCGTCTGGTTGATTGAGAATTTTATCACTCGTGTAATCGAAAAACTGATTTAGCATGTCACAATGGGACAAACTTTGCGGGAAATATCCACAAAAAACATGAAGATGATGAGGAGAATTTGCAGACAAGACCACTTCTATTGCTTCAGCTGAGAAGTTATTAAATGGAATGTGCGAGGCACTCAGAACAGATAGGTCACGCCTTACAGCTATGAGAACCCCTCCTCCCAGTCGGTCTCCACGATTATCATACTGTCGATCACATCTGTATACATTAAATCTCGTATCAAAGATTTCGGTATCAAAGATTCCTGGAAGTAACCATGTCTCACTGAGGCATACCAAATCATAATCAAATGTAAGGAGATTACGATAAAAAATACTCGTCTTGGTGCGCAACCCACGTACGTTTTGGTAGTACACTGATAGTTTTTTATTATTATGCGCCATTATAAGTAGTTACCCACTCAATACACAACATCAACCACCCAACCAACACAAGTTTGGCGCAAGTAGCCCTAAATCTCTAACTTCCCAGTATATTTTACTCTATGTACCTGTTTAACATGAGCAAATATTATAATGTTATAAACATGTGGACATGAGATAAGATTTTTACAACATGTGTTTGATGTGTTGTATCACAGTACTAAAAATATTCTGGGTATTGTTTACACAATGAATCACTTTGGTCTGGGATGGGTGATGCATTGAAATAAGCATTGAGCACTGCACAAATAGAATATAATAAAAACTACTTTATTTTTCTTTCTCTGATTTTAGTGCTAATAATAATGCCAATTTCCAAAAACCATAAACATTACCTCACCATATTAGCGATACATTATAAGAACATGTTTATAATGTATATACAAAGGAAAAGATTCTTACCAAATCTAAATACTCATGGCCGACAGCCACCATGACAGCTGAAGCTCCCAGCTGCACCGAGGGCTCATATGAGGGGTTCTCTGTCATGGCTCTGAGCATTGAGTTCACCAGCTCAGACGCCACTTGTGGGTCCAACTTCTTCACTTGGTTCACGCATGTTTGTTCCAGTACCCTGGTGTTATCGAATTATAACAATTATAAAAAAAAAGTAGCTAATATTACCACTGTAACACTTATCTAAGAATAAGTCATGAAAACTACATTATAACTTATACTACATACATCAAGAAAACTGGATTATAAGTTTTGGAAATTGGTGGGAAAATTAATTTCAACCAAATTTACAAAGAAAAATTTCTTATTCACTCACTCAAAGACCTTCTACTATATAAAAATTAAAGACATTAACTTGATTTTTTTGTAAATAAAACCTATTAACATAATGAGTTTTCTATAAAATGTTGTGGGTGGAGAATCTTTTAGTAGCCTTGACCCCAAGTTTAGAACAAAAAAACTGAATACCTACACTATATTTTATAAATAGAAGATGACATTGTGTATCTTATATGCAAATTAAATAAATTGCTTAGTAGGTATAATGTTAATTAAAATTCACATGATGCTAATAAGCTTATTAATCTGGTTTGTTAACATTAATTGACATAATATTATAACATATAATTACTTTTGAAAAATGGAGACCATTGGATTGCATAATATTTTATTATTATACAAGAGAAAGACGTTTCGTTGCTGTAATTAAATACATGGTTAAAAACCTACACTGTTATTGCTGTATATCTAAGACAGAATTGACCCACAATTAATCTGATTTACAAGCAGTCAAATGTGTATTTTCTGTAATGAATAGGGTTTTCTTTGACTAAAAGGTACATTTGAAAAAAGAACAGCATTGAAACTGTAGCTCTTAATTTTTTTTTATCGTGACTTAATTATCATTATGCATAATGAAAAGAGCAGATTGTTTTTGAGTAATCCTGAACCTACAGTTAATACTGAGACAGGTAAATTAGGTAAGTTCTAAGTTTATTACTGTTATACGGTGCCTCATTACATTATAGTTATCATTTTATTTCCAGTTGACATACTCATGGAAACAGTTTACCGAAATACTTACTTTACCATATTGCCCAGCTGGATAACATTCGCTTTTGGCGTGTTTCTGTAATGTTCGCAAAATATTTCAATCACTTCATTAGGGTAGGAGGCGGCTATCTTCGTGAGCGATTTAATAACAACATTGTTGACAGAGTTATCGCTATCTCCACAGGCTTTTATTAGCACGATTACCGTCTCTGCAAAACAAAACAACGCTAGGTCAGAGAATACTTATAAATGTTAATAACTTGTTTGGCGATATTCAAACGTATACCTACCTTTTAAACATTCCGATTTCGTCGACGTCATCTTAATGCTAGTAAGAAACTGTGTTTGCTCTGATTTGATAATGTTACAGCATCACAGTCGCCTTTTATTTCCTATTTTCGCAATCACAAAATGTACAATAACAACAAATACAACAATATTGCAACGTTCACTACACTACACCCTCGCAAGACCGCATCCGCAAGCAAAGGCAAAGATGACTTGAAGGATATTTTTTTGTTTTTGATTTGACATAATGACATTGACAATAATAGTGTCATTCAGTGATTGACGGTGGGTGAAAGCAGCTGTCAGCTTGACAGTGACAGACCTTGACTATGAAAACCACAGACTACTAAATAGCAATAGATAAACAAAAAAAACAGTCCAATAATTCGATGTTATCACAAGGCCTCTTCTACATTTACATGATGAAAGAGTATTTTTTACTTTATTCAAGTATAAACTACAACACTAAGTATCGTACACCGACCACAAAAGTGGAATATTAGTAAAAAAACGGTCTTAACGAAAGAGCGAGCTAACACGGCTAAAATTAAATCAAGTGCAGTCTTACATGCTACCATGCACTTCAAGTAACTGTCAGGCTCTTCCCTTAGTTTTATAAATTAAATTTATTAATTCTGCAATATGATTAAAAAATGTTTTGAGTCTTTAAAGTAATTTAGTCTGTGTCCATTTTTGGTTCTTTTCTCTCTTTTCTCTACCTAATGAACGAAAGTAAAGTAATGATGTGAAAAAGGGAACGATTCGGAACGAAATCAACGAAAACGAAACGAAACGGAACGACGAAATAACTAAACTAAACGGAAAATGAAGTTTAAACGAACGAATGAATTAGAATTTATCAGAACGAATTCAATTCAATCAAAATTTATCTTATTTATCAAATCTTTGATTGAGAAGACGATAGACGAGTCAACTGTACAAAAAAAAATTAAACAGAAAATTGGTTTTTAAATGCTCTTCGCACGCCACGCAGAACAGAATAAGGCGGCCTGTGAGGAAGCCGATATTATTATACATAGTTAAATTACGACACGACTCGCGTTCACGCAAATCGCGTTATTCGCGGCTAAAGTAGACGACTAGACGGACGACGTGTTCCCTTCACCGAGCGAGAATATTTTTCAATTAAAACGAACATCGACCCCGTGTCAGCATAATCACTGCACCTAAACGAATCTAATAAAACCCATGAGCGACTTTCACCGGATACCTTAATAATTCGATTAGACGCCACCAGGGGTTGCATTGCATTGCCATTGCACACCACCATACAAGTTTGATCTTACAATGTGCCCGTGGTCAGTTGCTACCGATATATCTGTGACAAGCTGTGTGGAACTGTGAATCGTTTAAGTGAGGCTCAAGCGGCTCCCACTCAACATTATTATCCCGTGCGTGATTACGTTGTGCCGGGAGCTAGCCGTGCAAGTAGCTCGGGTCAGTCGCCGCGGGGACTGCAAAGCGGTAAATACGGAGTCGCGAAGTTTGCTCTGTATCATTTGTCGTCAGGATTTCGGTGAGTACGGGTCCCGGGTTGGATGTTAGTGTAAGGTTTATTCGCTAACGGGCGCTCCCCGTCCGTGCAAGCACGTCTGACATTGAGGCGCGACCGATCAGCTGCCGTGTGCTCTTAAAATAGCTGTAAAACAGCGTGCCCCTCCTGGCAGCGGGCACAATCAGCTGATGCCTACAATGTTTTAATTATATCGAATTGGATAATTTTATTAATTGACGGTTCCGTGTACGCGATTGTGGAACGCTGTTCTCAGTTCCGCTTCACGCTGGGTCAGACTTACAGCTGGTTATAGCAATGTTCATTTGTTTCCAGATCTAAAAATGGTGCAGCAAGATTTGACTTAGGTGTGAAGAGGTGAAGGCGATAGACGGGATGGCTCAGGGCAGCTCACTGGTGTGAGTTCCGGGTGAGACTGGTCGCTGGTAGAGCCAGCAGTGCAGTGCAGTGTAGTGTTCAGTGTGTGTGAGTGTCGGCCGAGCCGGGATGCCCTCCGTGATGTTGTCCGCAGTGCTCGAGGAGGAGCCTGATCTGTATGAGGCGTTCCCTCCACATGTTGACCCCACCGGCATCACTATCCTGACAGACAGCCCCCCAGGTGAGTTTTTGAAGTATTTTGACTATGTTATATAATTTGTTTTAGATCCTGTATCGTTAACTTCTTGTATTTAAAAATTTACTTAGCACGTGATAGTTATAAAGTTAAAAATATTTTATATTAGGTAATTTAATTTACTATAGACCAGTTCTAAATGATACAAAATAAAATGTATATACCTACTATAATGTACTATTTAAACCTAGCTTTGATGGTATATTTCTTCTGCTGTAATATAATAAAGACTATTTACCTATAAACTCAGAGACATTAACAATTATTATCTGTATTATGGGTAGTTTTTCAGTTTTCTATGTCTTACCTAATTATTTTGATTAGCACCACTCACCAGATGAATATGAAAAATACTTTTATTAAGTATATTATTATAATAAGCAGTGTTCCTAGAGGTATTCTTAAAGATATAGTAATATTATCATTATTTCTGCTTTGAAGTTTTTTTTTTATTTCTTTATCTGAAATAGTAACCATTCGATAATATAATAAAAAATAGATAAATCACCTATAAAAGACTGAATAGTAATATTATTATTCACTTACCTACTACTTGATCATGCCTTATCAGCAATCTCCGCAGGTTCCTTATCATAATAAATGGAAAATTTAATAATAATCTTTTATCTTTTATATATATAAATCATAATACAATATCTGTTATAAAATCTAAATTTAGTTATCTAAATAAAAATCTTATTGATCATAAAAATATATTTTTTCTGTGCTGTTTCTATGTAGGTATGTTGCATCTATGTAGTCCATATTTGTTGGCTGTTATGAAAATTGTGGTAATTATGTCTTGTAGATACATAATAGTTTTTTTGAAATGGGCATAAAATTATTGAAAAAATCAAGGATAATATTGAATCCCTGAATCATGATTCCGAGTGTTAGGCCCATATTAATAAAAAAAATAATAATTTAAGATTGAGTGTACCTATCTCAAGATAAACTCAAGTATGAAAAGAACTATGAACACTCAATTTGTTGGTTGTTGTTGTCACTAATATTGTTTAATAGGTGTATTATATTTTTTTTAAATATGGGCATAGAGTAATGATAAAAAAAGAAGAAAATTTTATGTTGAATAACTTGAATCATAATTCTGTGTGTTAGATCACTGCCTACAAAGTGTACTGATTAATAGATGTGTCCTTCTTGCACAATAGTGCTAACAAACAATACATGAATACGTTGTTTTCAATGTAGTCACAAGTTGTTATTTAAAATGTGCCATTGTTTTTTTCCAATGGCAGTATATATATATATACATAATTTTCTTCTAGGAATTGAAAATTTAGAAGGCATCTGAGAACATCTATCTAACCAATTAGTGCTTTATTAACAACTTTAGTTATTTGATTATATAAGTGATTTGAATAATCCAATAACTGGGCCTAATATTTTAATATTTATGCCGTGCAATAATTTTGAAAAAGGTGAAATATTTAAAAAGGGATATTCCAAATCTGTTAAACTTTTAGTAGATGCAGATCCTACATTTTATTAGAATGATGTTAAAAATTATTAGTATTATTACAGAATCAGATTAATTATTTATTTCTATGTAGCTGTTATTAAACTTTACTACATATTTGTAATGTTATTAAATGTAGGTATGTGACTAGACTTCACAACAGGAAGTCACAACTTTCAAACAAAGTAGATAATCACATGAGCATTATGAAATATAATTTATTATTATGATTCTAGTGTCACATTGTTCACAAAACATGATTTACTTAAATATATTGTTTTTAAAAGGAATAAGAAAATATTGTTAATCAAAATGGCCGGGCGTATTAGCGCCACCTCCATAAAAAAAGGAATTATTGGTTTTCTTCTCGAGTATGATTATAAACGCCATAATACTATAGGTACCAAAGGCGTTCGGAGTTTGTAATAAAGTGTATTGACTTCCGGCGTCACTAACGACGGCGCCAGAGGTTCTTTTTATCGATGCAGTCCAAGATTTTCGTTTCCGTATTTTAATACATTAAAATTCCTACCCTACTGAATCGATTTTTGTCAACTTTACCCCGTACACAGTTTTAAAAGTGGACATTAAAATTTGACCCGCGGTCCAGTTTCTTTGCGGGCATGATGTACCAAAACCCATAAGATTCAAGTATTTGTTTAACCGACGCTATGATAGAAAACAGATTGGTGTTTTCTGTAAGTAAATATTTATTTGACTCTGATCAATCTTCAGCAGCCGTTTCTTTCATACGCCATTCGCTGTTGGTTGTAAAAATATGTTATATTTTTTTACATTACTTCACTTTTCTGAAATAAAAGATTTTTTCTAAAATAAAATTAGCCAAGTTACTACTTATTACATCAGCTATCTGCTAATTAAAGTCCCGTCAAAATCGGTCCAGCCATTTCAGAGATTAGCCGGAACAAACTGACAGACATACAGACAGACAAAAATTGTAATAAATGCTATTTTGATGTATGCATCGTATATCCTTACTAATATTATAAATGCGAAAGTAACTCTGTCTGTCTGTCTGTCTGTCTGTCTGCTTGCTTTTCACGCCTA
>DWBH01000810.1:0-10964 GCA_018230765.1 Ernsta delagoae
GCTTCCTCCACATTCATTATTCTTTTCATGCACGCACGTCGGTTTAGAGTACTTTTCACCAGGCCTTTTTTCAGAACTTACTCTTTCTTATTCTAGAAAAAGTGTATATTTTTTAACCATAACTAGTTTTAGTCCACGCTTATAAACAAGGTGATAGAGTTAAGCAAGCAACGAAATGTTGTTTAGTTGAAACATTATAACATTTCCTGCTATTTAGTTTATTATCTCCGGTCTTCGCCTACAGTTGCCGCTTTAGTGCCTAGTCCTACTAAACATACACTGTAGCTTCCAAATGTACATCTACTTAAATATATTTTTTCAAAACCTATGATATTTGAACACCGACAAAATCTGTTGTTGTTACTAATGTTACTACAACGTTAATACATTGTCTTTTCTGTAAGGATTGTTAGTTTGCATATAGCAACATAATATATGTTTCTTATATCGAGGTATATTTGATAAGGAAGCGAAGTTAAATTCCTTAATGAGCGATCAACGCATGGATGTTGATTATTTCGAGAACGCACAAACGTACGAAGCCAGACGGACCAGACGCACACTGGGCCTATTTTAGTACACTGAGTCACGGTGTCTCATAGCATGTTTACCCGATGTATGGAATGTGGGATTTCTGAGGGTTTCAGCACAAAAGGATGACTTTCCGGTAGCTATTCAGCTTGTTATATTAGGTAAAGGTACCTACTTCCATCAAAATCAAAATGTGTAATATTGCCGGCATTGAATTAGGGTGGTGCCAATAGGTCATCTTGGAGTTTAACTGAGGTTTTATACCTGGTAATACCTATCCATCAGTCGGTCGTGTCGTAAAGAAGCGAAGATAATAGTAGGCGTTATTTGGAAAGATTAAGTGCCAAGTGAGAGCTTATGTTGTATCAATAACTATAACTAACTTTATATTTTACATATATTATGCAAGCAATTTGACAAGTGTGCGTAATATTAGCAATGGTTGCTAATGTTATTTTAATAAGCATACACTACTAATAATGCATGTTTATTAAGAGTACAGGGACTTATTGGATAGCTGTGCTTTCCTAACGAGATAAAATAAGTTCGTTTGCAGATGACTCATAGTGTGATTACGAGCAAGTGTTATTACAACGATCGTTAACCAATGATGTTTGGAATATAATATTTGATTATATACGGTCATTGCTTTTGTTCCTATATCGTCATATCCAGCCAGACACACCTTTTTTGCTTCTTCAACTGTCATTACGTTTTATACAAATACATACATACATGCTGTATGAACGCGGCCCTATAATCTTATATTATATAGCATAATATTATAATTACAAGAATCTCATATTTTAAGAATCTTATGCGAATAAGCCGTTTGATTCGATGGATTTTTCAATAAGCACGTCGTTCGTCTACACATCTTATTTACTGTAAGTGCGTATGCTGAAGTGTTACGAGGGGTCACAGTTCTCATACCTACTCGTCCAGATGATTCCAGGCTCTCAGAAGACTTGACGAGGGTTAATAGTGACGGTAATATGGGAGTCCAGACGTAGGTTTTGGGATTTCTAACTCTTTTTGAAGACAGTAACATTTTTAACGTTAGAGATAAGTTAATACATTTTATGTTATACTAACTGTATCTAGGACAGGTAGGTGTATAATAGTACCTTATATTTATAAACTATAATTATAGAAATTGTGTATTTAGTTAGCTCGGGGGGTTGTATTGTACCAGCACCGCATTTGTACAACACGCTAATTATACAAGTCCCGTGTTTCGTGGTTGTGGTAACATCTTAATTATGTACCTATGTGTTTACGTATAGGTACTCTGATAGAACTTGTAACTATACGTGCGAGTTCATACTTACGAGTATCTTATCTTAGTGTAGTTTCTGGCACTGAAACCTTACCATGTTCCTTATAGGTACTCTACTGTAAAATGAACTATATAAAATAAATTATAATATATTATGTAGTAAGTGTATCTACCGTAGTTTTCGTTACAAACGCTAAACTAAAAGATAAATTGTAATTTTGATTTACTCAAGCAAATATTCGTTATTGACGTGATGTTGTTAATGATTTATGAAAAAATAAATCAATAAGGGTACTTAATGAATCGACATGACCCTACATAGTCAACACAATACAATATTGTCGACACAAAAACGTTGGCCACATTGCTCCCATATCGTTCAAGCCCTATAACCACCGCTTATAAGCTTTTTGTTGTGTTGTTTGTTGTATGCATTTATGCATCAGTTAGGGTTGTAAGGATCTGTTCAATATAACGCGGACTTGTGTAGTAAAGCGAATACCTTGAGTGAGAGCGGGAGTGAGTGATTACAGATTACTTTTGCATACTTCAGGATAATAGGTTTTATATAAAATATCGGCATAAATTAAATCGCTTTTAAATGTATATTATATGATTTTCTGTATTAAACTGTATCTATAGATGAAAATTTATTGTACTTATATTTAAGCATTAAATCAAGATCACTTGATCTTTCTTTTACGATTTAGGTATTACTTATATAAATAACAGTTCATATTAGCGGTACGGATAAAAACCAATCCATAATATCCTACACTTTATACCTGATACCCGCCAGCAGTCCGCTTGTCGCGCAAGTTTGACCGAACCTTTACAGCGTTTTTTCATCTTTTTGCTTCCAACTTGTGCCCATATGTAGAGCGGACGCGACGAAGTGGGATAATTACAACATCCTGTGAGACTTCGCAGGTGGTTTGAGGGCTAAGAACCCTTAATACTTATAAGTAACCTGATAAGTTTAACTGACAGCTATTCTTTGATCAAATAGCCCTGTAGCCCTTATTAATTACATGTAATACGCTTCTACCTTTTGTAAGCAACGCAAATACATACATAGTTCGTTCTATTGGATGTAAAGTTCCCGATCAGAGACCACGTTTCGGCAAAAGGAATATACCTACGTCGCCCTCAGACCAGGTGGACTGATGACTTGGGGAAGACATCGGGTAACCGCTGTCCTAGGACCGGACGAAGTGACACGATCTAAAGGAGGCCTCTGTCCAGACAATAAAAGACTGATAGATAAATAGATGGATGGATTAGATGAAAAATGCAGTGTTTGAAACGATATCTCATAAGATTTTATCCAGTAATAATGACACATGGCGTCTTGCAATATCAAAAGCACTTGGTTCCCAGATTTCGAACTTTCTAGACTCGCAGAGGGTCCGATTTTAAAACGAAGTATAAAGATAAGAGATCGTAAAACTTGTAATATCACAAGTCAGCTGTGATGTCAAGGCAGCCTTATTACTCGTAAAATGATATCTCGACTTATATTTAAGTAGGTACTTAGGTACATACGTATTACTACGTATGTTACAGAAATGTATCGTTTCCCTATTATACCCTTATAATACCATTTGCAATAGGTAATACGAGTGGTGAAGTGAATTTACATAGAGCAGAGATCATTTTGTCAATTTTGAGTGTCGGTAGATCGGTTTAAAAACGTGAATTGTTAATATTACACTGATTTGCATGTGCTAACTAGTTTTATTGATGTATGAATTGTTTATTGAATCTAAAATTTATATTTAAATTTGTTATTTTTTACGTATACTTATAGTTATTCATAATTAGGTCTAAAGTGAAATAAAAAAGTGACATCCACAAGCAGCGTGATAAGGTTACCTCTGTCGCTCTGTCTGAACTACTTAGGCCCTTATAAATAAAAACAACTTATGATTGAGTGTCTTGACTGCGAAAATACATGGAATGGAATTCTATGTATTAAATACGAGACTTACTGATTTTGGACAGAATCAAAAGTGTTTTAGTTTCTAAATTGTAGATTCCATTCCATAGACCATGGGATAGATGTACAAATTCCATGTTTAAACATGACTATTCCGAAAAATGATTTCTAACTTTTAATACATACATACTTAAGTATATTTTATGTTAAGGTACATGCGGTTAAACGTTACATAAAATTGCAATTTAGAAATTCGCTCACGTTGGCTGGTTAAATAAAAAAACCATTACAGCTGCTTGTAAGATTGTCACATCACATCACATATCACATACGAGTATGCCATTTTAAACTTACTCAACTTTACAGGCTAGTCACCTTGACCTTACAGCTTATATTCGAGGTTACAATCCTTGTGTTGTATGTACGAGATTACGAAGGTTCTATATAATTACTTGTATATACAGAGTTGAATCTATAGGCTTATTGAACTGTTGCGTGAAATTCTTGTAGTTGGTGAAGCAATGATCTTCAACTGTATCAACACTGCCAGTACTGTCGTGGTCAATACACTTGCTAGGCGCTGTATTATCAGCTTGAAGTCAAAAAGTATACTCAAGCAAACTATAAAGGTGGTCTATACGGTGGTGAGTACTTGCCAAAATTTTTACAAAAAAAAAAACAATAGACTTTAAAATAATTTTTCTATTTCTTGGTGGTATACTTAGGTGAACAATGAATTTAAATGCATCTTGAACCCTATGTTAATGTTATACCTACTTAATACAGATAATATGTTACATTACTTTGAAATCAAATACTAAATTGTGGTACCTATTTATTTAGTGGTACGTCCAAGTCTGTAAGTATAGATAAGATATTTTCTAGTGCAAATGTATTCAATTTGTACATCACACATCCAACTAGAGGTCAAAGACCTTGAGTCGATATCCTTAAATTGTTTACTTTTCTTAAATATTCACTTCGTGTTCTTAGTCGCATCACATGCATTTTAGTATGTTGTGCTCCTTCACTCTGTATGCCCGTGCCTTGTGTAAATCCACTGACGTCCAACCGAGCTTACCATATTATTGTATAGATAGATATAGAACCTACTCTATTACAAAGACTACTCTATTACCAAGACAGAATGTTTAAAGTGGCCCATCATTTAAATTTAAATTTGGATTTCTTTAAACTTCCACGTGCCGTGTAGTAGTATCACTATTTATTTTTAAATAATAGGTACCTACCTACCTAGTCGACCACGCGACCTTCGTAATGTCTATGTCTTAATTTTTAGTTTTTTCAATACGTGCATTTCTTAACGTAAAAACGATCCTCGTCAAGGAATATTGCAAGGTGTTTTCCAGTGGATTCGAAATGGTTTAGATTAACAATTGGACCCTGCAGGTGGCGCTGCTGTTGGTAGGTACCTATGTAAATCAACAAAAATTCTGAGTCCATACGAAGTTCGTTGGTTTAGCTTTCTATAATTTGAGCATTTGTATGTATGTAAGAAATACTATGGACCCGTATGAGTGGTGACGGAAATGAACCACAGTAAGTACCTACTACATCCGATTGTAGGTAAGCGTGTGAAAATATTTATAGTAAGGATGTGGTCACATATCCTATGCAGGGGCTTTCGGATCGGAAGCAGTTCGATACTGGCTATTCGATATCCTTAAGGGAAGGAAGGCTAATGCCTCCTGCGGGGTTGGCGGACGGTGAAATCGATACGAGTTTTTTCAATACTATGTGTTACTTATAGCGACCAGTGTGGGGTGTGGTGGCTGTGTGTGGTTTACGAAGGGTTTTATTACATATCCAGGCGGGACAGTTGTTTTTATAATAATGTAAAGAATTCCGATCGTTACTGGTATGAGTGCTAACAAAAAAATTAAAACCTTCTGACGCAGTCATGTAAAAAATGTGTGGCGTTGATGGCAGGTAATTTAAAATTACAAGCATTAAGACTTTTATGAATATTAATTCTGTAAAACATCTCAGGTTCTTACTCATATTAGTGATTTTCAATTGGATATAGGTACGTTTTTATTATACGGAGATGTATGTACTAACAAAGGTACCTACAAAAAATATAATGGTGTTAATCTTTCTTATAAACTCGATAAAGGTAAAAGTCAATACTAAGAATGATGTAAGAGAAAGAGAAAACAAAGATTGAAGAGAGATGAGTCGACCAGTTGTATTATTACTATAGTCTATCTCAACTGCCATTCTTGGACTAATAAGCCACCGTTTTTTCTTGTTTTTAGCACGTTAAAGGCGTCAATCGCACTTAAAATCAAACTAGCTAAGTTAAGCAGATTTGTTTTGATATTACCAATGGTAATGTTATGGTACGAAGGGCAAGCTAGCTAACATGTCCTGCTCATTAACAAAGATAATACTGGCTAAACCAAGGTCTATGGTTTGAAAACTTCCGCTCCTATGTGTTGCTCAATTAGCCTGTACAAATTCTGTGGACAAAGCGATAGGTATACACATCATATATACCTTTTAGCTTACACATTAGTCATATCGATCAATAAGTAGTTTATAATTTTTAAAAATACAGAAACAAATTTACTTGCATCTAGGGTCATATCGTTGAAGAGGCATTGGCAGTTGTATGTTGTCAAAATAACTGATTGACACGTCATTTAGACCTAATACAAGGTTTTGTGAACATTTTTGCAGGCAAAGTGCTAATTTAGGTACATTAACATTATCTTTCGTAACAATGTTTTGATACTTAAATAACGGTTAGTGGTCATACGCTGTTCATGGTCACCACTATCGCCAGTCACTGATAGAAGCGCAAATTTTATGATATACGGATGACATCAAGGTCGTAACCCTATCACCACAATACAAGCCACATTACAAGCTCCATTCATTGTTATCTGTCATGGCATTTCATACTTTTTTGGTCTAAGTTATCCTTAATTAAAGAAATTGGGTCTTCTGCTAATAACAATACGAGTTACTTTGGTATATATCAGAGTAAGTAGTCACTATTGGTACTTATAGTTGCAACGAAACACGGGTTTCCTTTTAGGCATCAAGGATTAGGACCGTTGTATTATGTCCCTAAGCTGTCCAAGTTCGGACTTGACGCACGATAGTTAGATAGATAAGTATTACCATGTTATTCAGATGTTACGTTAGTTTATGAGTAACTCTCACGATAAAGAAACTAGTTTATCTGTTATCAAACGGTGTTAAAAGTCAGTCATTATATTATAAACTAAACATCCTCAAAAGACATGATTAAAAAAACAAATCTTAAAAGTAATTTTTTATGATAATTTTCGTTGAAGACAACGCCACTCAAAATATTATATAACGTTTTTTTGTGTAGTTCATTTGGACTTATACCTACTATGAAAAATAAAATTTACATATTTATTTAAGATGCAATAAAAATAAAGACGGATTGGGATTATCTATGGGATACGTATAATATTATGTTTAAAAATTCAAATATTTGGCAGTACAATTTATTACATATTTTAGTACTCAGTACCTGAAAGCTTTGACAGTTTACGAGTACCTACGTCAAGCAATTGACATGGAGGTAAAAAAGTCGAAAAAAATACCTACCTACTGCATAAGGACCCTTTGTGGGTCTTTATCTACAGGTATCTACAAAGCAGAAATGATACGAGTATACTGTCTTATGCAAAGGCTTAAAGCAGGTATACACAATAAACCAATGTTAAGTACCTACTTACCTAACAAACAGATGTTTGTAATGAGTTGGTTCAATACTGTTGGAACAATGGTTCGAAGAATTTTAGGAACATCACCGCGCTGTTCATTGTTAAACAAGCAAGAATGTAATAATTTATAATACATAAACAATGCGGAACTTGTCATCTTCATACGATCATCATAGTTAGTTGAAGTTGTTTATATGTAGGTACGTCTAGATATTGTATTGGTTGTCAAACTTTTAAGGACTCTAGACAAGACTATCCTTTTCTTATATTTTAATTTAACTCATCTAGTCAATTGTGTAATTGGCAAAATCAACGCTAGTGCGTTGGAGTCATGTTCAAAAAAAAAAGAAGGAGAAGAACTCATCTAGTCATACATGTACCTATAAATGAATAAAGAAGGAAAACTAATTTGAATCGGTAATAATATTGATAACGGGTCACACTCATAGTGCATTATAAGGATAACTGTAATGTCTATAAGTATGTAAAGTATTGCTCTTAATTCAGTTAATTAATGTAAATTTTCCCGCAACCACATAACACCTGTGTTAAAATTCGAGCGTAAAACAGTTATTCACATGAGTCAGAGAACGTTCCCCTACCGCGTTCGTAGAAATTTAGCAACGCTTAGAGGAATACACGTAATATTCATTTCAGTAACAAATTACCACATGTAACGTGAAATCTAAATAATGAAATTAATATTCAAAATACTTCCTTGTTTGCTAACAACATTGTTAAACAGGCTACGCAAGTTTTCATACTTAATAAGGCTCCTCAATGAGCATTCCAAGTAAATCCTCGACAAATCTGTTGCTCAAGAATTTTATGAAGACGCTAATGAAACCTGTTCTATCATTATTCTAGGCGACATTCAATTTCGAGGTGAATTCCTATGGGTATAAGAAGTGTCATTAGGTCCTATGGGAGCTATGTCCAATGCCATCATGGGCAGACACCCGACCAGCATGCAGAATGCAGATCAACGAGTAGATAGAGAGTAGAAATTGAGTGCACAGAACGTGACTAAAATCTGAACGCATATTTTCTTTAATCAGTCAAAACGTACGATCGATTAGGCACGGAATGAGATTAATCGTCTTTAGTGTCTTGTAATTTTTGTTATGTGGGTCACTAACAATAAATGTTAATTAAGCCGATTTGCAAATTGTTGACGATGTTAACAATGCGGAACATTTCAAAATTGTATTATATTATTAAATAGTGTTGGATGCCTAATTAGTATTTAATTAATTCAAAGAAACTCTACATAGATAACTTATTTACTTTTTTAATAAATAATACATTCATCGATTTTACGCATAATTTTTACTGCTGGTATTTGCAAAACAGAATAAAATGACAATACTATTCTAATACCTATATAAACAATGTGAAAATAAAGAAACGCTATATTATTACTAAAATACTAATTTAAAATTGAAATGAACTGTTTTGGGACAACACATTAATTAAAGCTTTATAGAACCGGTTGACATTGCCAGAATCAATGCAACTCTAAAAGAAACTCACCAATCCTTGAATTCTCGGAAACATTTTACTTAAAAAGAAACTATCACACCACTATAAAGTTCACAATATAACATCCACGATCATAATATATAGCACAACGATCGCTTATCACTGACACTCACAATCATAGACGTAACAATAATGTCACTTAGAAAAAGTTGAGGAGTACCACAGGGTTCGTACTCGGACCGCTCTTATTTTATAAGTAGTATATAAGTGCGCACGATTTGACGCGTGAACTGGGTATGGCTGCAACGCAAGAGTTCACTTACAACACACCACGCAGCGATGCCGGCACATAAACTGATGATTCATACGTGAACATTGAAGAGGGGAGTGTTGCCCCTTTATCTCCGCTTATCAGTTAAGCAAACCCCGTGTGATTTTTGAGAACACTCGCAACGCTTTAGAGATCTAGTTCATGCTTTTATGGAGCAAATATTTTTGTTAACTTTCTTATGTGTATCATGTCAATGTGATACATCACTTTTTTCTATATGACACAAGATTGGTCTAGATACAAAATGGCACTTTTTCTTTAATTGTTGGCTTGTTTAATATTTATAAATCGATGGAGAGATGATTAGACACATAAAATTAATGTAGAGATATCATCAGTATGTACTTAAGTTAATTGAACAAGAAAGAAACGAAACTGTAAATAACACGTTCTACGTTATCATCAGTCGTTTCGTGATGTCGGCGATTATTAGTGTAAAATATGTTTTGATTAGTGCATTTAGCATAGATAACAGTGTTTTTATTCATCCTTAATACTTAATCTACATTATCTCATTTGGCAAAGAACATGTCTTTGTTTTTTTTATGCCGTCATTAAGGTAGCTAATTGTTTCCTTGCAAGTTTAACACGTGACGCGCTCTAATTATTGTTATAATGAAGTTCAATTTGTATTGATGATACCGTCTGATAAAAAGTCTTAATAATACCTATTGAAGCAAGAAAATAATTATGTTACTAAAGTTTGTTTGCTTAGTTACTAAAATATCTGGTGCACTCCTATAAAATATTATCTTCTTGTAAAAGCACGTATTTTTAATTCAATCGCTCTATCGTTAATAAGCCTTAAGACCTAGATAGAGAGAGTTTATTAACTTTACATAAAATGCTTACTTACATGACGTCGTGATTATGAAAGATTTGTTTCGCATTATTCATCTTCTTAAATGACAAAGAATTTTATCATCATCCAACAAAGAATTTCATACCCTCATGCATTGTACATATTCTTAAGTCTAACTTAACCGTTGAAACATGTTGACTAATATTACAAGCGTGGTGTTTTACGGAATTCTTAGAAAACGATTACGCGAATAAAGTGAAGCATAAAACCAAATTTAGCTTTTTAAGTAATAAAATTTCTGCTTATTTTTGTAAATGACACGCGTACGCGGAATATGAAACGGTTTTTCCAAGGTCCAGAAATACTAGAATGAAAGGTTCGCGGATAGTAACGGATCATCTTAAGAGCCACCAATGTCAGTTAGGCTAAAACTGAATTCTACTGAAAAAATATAAACCAAAAAAGCGGCTGATTGATATGATACAAGTATACATTCTAATGTCGTATAGTGTAAAAACTAAAATAGATAAAGTAAATCTTAATGACCTAATAATAATGATATGATTAGATATTATGATGTTATACTCATAATGACAGTTCTTACTGAAAATATTGGACGACTATAAATTGAAACACACCACAATGGCTTAACCAACTCTACCAATCTACCTCTTAAATGTATAATTTATGTGTGCACAGCTGTTGTTCTTTTTCGCCATGTTTGTTTACCATCGCTTTACGCTTACTAACTTGTCATCCATCAGCCTTTCTTAGATGGCGCCACTCCGTCCGGTCCTGTGTTCTGTGAATCCAGCGGTTACCCGCTGTCTTCCTCAGGACATCAGTCCACCTTCTCGGAGGTCGACCCACAC